>CM019828.1:132230751-132250547 GCA_009763385.1 Coix lacryma-jobi var. lacryma-jobi
GAGGAATTAATTGAAAATGCTTGATGATGCTAGAGAACATTTGATAAAAAGAGGAAAGGAGTGCAAAGAATTGCAAAGAGACTAAAAGCTCTTGAGCAATCCTTTGAGGAGCTCTGCTACTCATGAGAGGCTAGTGGAAGCCCATGAGGAGCTTGGCAATGCTCACACTAAGCTTAAGAAAGCTCACTCCTCACTTGTTGATCAAGCTAAAATGAAAAAGTGGTTAAAACATGTGGACATAGGCATAGCTTGTGGATATAATTGATGAATCTTTCTTAAGCCTATTATTGTTGCTGCTACTAACCCTTCATGTAGCTCATCATCTACCACTACTACTTCATCTATGGATGATGGCTCACTTGTGATGCCTCACTCATGGTTGAAAATGAGACATTGAAGAAGGAGGTAAATGAGCTCACTCACGCCTTGGGTAAAGCCTATGGTGGTGAGGCCCGCTTGCTTAAGTGCTTGGGTAGCCAACGCTTTCTCTCCACAAAGAGGGATTGGGCTATACCCCCATGAATGGCAAGGCGGCTTTTGCTACTCACAAAACTAGTTTTGTGAAGAGCAATGGTCGGTTTTGCACTAGATGCAAGCAAAGTGGGCATATGAGCTATATTGCAAAAAAAAGAAACAAGATTGCTAATGTATCCTCATTCAGTTTGATTCTGCTATTTGCTTACCAAAGGTGTTAATGGTGTGAAAGCTAAATTCATTGGTGCACCAATTGTGGGCTCAAAGAAGAAAGCCATTTGGGTACCAAAGAGTGTTTGTCACAATCTTGGAGGACCCAAAAAGGTTGGGTACTAAAAAGAATTGATTGTTCTTGTAGGTCAACTTAAAGCCGGAGGAAGGCATTGGGTGCTTGATAGTGGGTGCACTCAACATATGACAGGAGATTCAAGAATGTTCGATTCAATCAATTCAAGTGGCCTCATGGTTTTGACTCTATCACATTTGGTGACAATGGAAAAGGCAGTTAAAGGCTGGTAAGATTGCAATATCCAATGACAATGAGCATTTCAAATGTGTTGTAGTTGAGAGCTTGAAATTCAATTATGTAGCGTTTGCTCAGTTGTGTGATCTTGGTTTCAAATGCATTTTGGAGTTGATGATGTAGAAATCATAGTGTAGATGGCTCAAATTTGATATTTAAGGATTTAGATATGAGAACCTTACTTGGTTGATTTCAATGCTAGTGGAACACAATTGTCACATGCTATTCACTAAGTCCAGTTTGGGTTGGTTATGGCATAGAAGGCTTGGTCATGTTGGAATGAAACAGTTGAACAAAATAGTGAAACATGTTTGTAGAGGCTTGAAAGATGTCAATTTGAGAAGGATAAACCTTGTAGCTCTTGTCAAGCTGGAAAACAAGTTGGTACATCCAACCTACATAAGAAAGCATGATGAGTACCAGTAAAGCATTTGAGTTATTGCACATGGATTTATTTGGAACAACAACATACACTAGCATCGGTGGAAGTAAAATATGGCTTTGTGATAGGATGATACACTAGATACACATGGGGTTTCTTTCTTAGTGATAAAAGTGAAACTTTTGAGATTTCAAAACTTTTGTCAAGAAAGTTGGTCTGTTGAGTGTGTTCCTCACGCAGTAAAGTCATACCGAACATGTCCGGTATGAGCTGACTCAGCCAACGGCTTGAAAACGGCTAGTTTCGAATGTGGGCTTATAAATACCTCCAAGCCTCCACCTTTGGAGGCTGCTGATTCTACTGATTCCCACACTCATTCTATGCCTTTCAAAACACTTTCCAACCCTCTCTTAGTGAGTGATTGTCCTCTAATTGCCAAATCCATTTGTGGGTTGAGAGAGATTCAAAATTAGAGAGCAAGCCACCTATTGAGCACTTGTGCAAATCGTCGATCTTGTTGTGCGCATTCGTTACTCTTGGACTCTACGGTCCTAGACGGCTAGGCGTCGCCGTTGAGCACCCAAGAGCTTTGTGGAATGCCTCGGAAAGTTTGTGAAGGTTCGATCTCTCCTCAAAAGAGATCAACTAGTGGAAGGAGCATTGCGGGTGAAATAGACCGCGACTAGAGTGACCTGTGGTGTCCTCTAGAGCCCACCTTTGTGGTAGCTCGCAGCCGGCTCAACGGAGAGTAGGACCCGAGGGGGTGCCGAACTTCGGTGAAACAAATACCGTGTCATCCCTTTGTGCTTTACTTTCGGCTATTTGTTATTCTTCGTTGTGCTAGTTGTTTTCCAAGCAATCAGTTCTATATATACATCATACATAGTGAGCATATTGTGGATGCGAGCATATCTCTTTCTATAGTTGATTGGAGCAGCTATAAGAACTTGACAAAAGAGGAAGAGATATGTGTGCAACTCAATGCTCATGCGTGTTTGATCATGTTGAACTCATTGAGTGCAGAGGTTCTTAAGGAGGCCATTTACAACGGAGAATCTCCACCGGAGAGTGCTCATGTCATTTGGACTACACTTGCCCACTTGTATGGGAAGTCCAAATGTGATGAAGCATATGATTGTGATTCAATGGAAATGAAGTCCATTGAGTCATCATCATGTGGGGAAGCCTCAAGAAGCCTCAAGGAAGATGAGCCGAATCGAGAGGTGCTGGTTGCTGCTGCTCTGGACCCTGTCTGTCCATACCGGACATGTCCGGTATGGGTACCGGACATGTCCAGTATCAGCCCAGCAGACAGGGAGCTAGCAGCAGAAAGCAACAGCTCTCATGCTCGGTGGCGACCTAGTGATGAGTCAACCTCAGTAGCTCATGATACTCATCACTTGTGTCTCATGGCCAAGAAGAACAAGAAGAAAACAACCAAGAAAGATCAAGAGAAGATTCTTGGTGAGATCAAGGAGAAGGCATCAAAAGATAATCAAGTAGAGAGCGATGAGGATGATGAAGATGATGAATCTCTTGATTATCTCAAATATGAAGACAAGCTCTTGTTCGTCAACTTGTTGAAGGAAAATGATGAGCTAGAGAAGGAGGTGGAGGAACAAGAGCAATCCCTTCAAAATCAAGAAGAGTTCCTCATCTCCAAATTAGAAGAGCTAAAGGCATTAGAAGAAAGGTATGAAAAATTGTCAATTGAGCATGCCTTAGCTACTAACTCTCTATCTAATGTGGAAAGGCTAGAGAAGGAGAACTACTTGCTTAAGGCAAAAATGAGTGATCTCTCATATGAGCAAAAGTTCCTACAAGAGGACTTCACCCATCTCAAGTGCTCACATGAGAAGCTAGTGGAATCAAATGCCATGCTTGAGATTGCACATGAGGTTGTCATTGCTATGGTAAAATCTTCTCAACCTCACACTATTACACTCACTGGTGCACCATCTCAATTACATGTTATTTGTGCTAATGAGTGTGTCTCTCAAGCAAGCCAATCTTCGATTGAGCAAACCCTTAAAGAAAATGCTAGGCTCATCGAAGAAGTGGGAAATCTAAAGAAGGATGTGATTAGATTGAAGGATAAGGAGAAAGCACAACCTTCTCAAGATAACCGTGATATCATGGTGAAGAAGCTTGAGAAGGGTTCAAACCTTGCTTCCTCCGAAGTCCAACAATCTAGTCACACCTCAAGTCATGAGAAAGCAACCAAGAGCAAGAAACAAAAGAAGAAATTATGCTATGGTTGTGGATTGTATGGACATGAGTGGGCTAGGTGTCCACACAAGACTTGGGCCGACAAATGTGAAGCGACCGAACAAAAGGCATCAATCAAATTGGCCAAGCAATTGAAGAATGATGGGCCAAGTCCATGCCTCAAATGCAACAAGTTGGGTCACCTCACCAAGAGTTGCCCCACATACAAAGAGGCAAGAAAGATGACTCAAGTTGCAACAAGAAGATGCTATGCATGCAACGAGCCGGGACACATGGTTGATGCATGTCCCAACAAGCAAGACAAGCAAAGAGCAAACAATGGGCGCATTTGCTATGCTTGTAGAAGAAAGGGGCATCTAAGCTATGATTGCCCAAATGGTATGCATTCTAAGCCGAACACATTTGCAAATGATAATGTGCTTAGGAGTACCACAAATGGAGTTGCCACTAGTAGGGTGACGTGTTCACCACAAACTAGTGACAAAGCCATTTGGGTACCTAAGCACTTGTTGACTAACTCAAAAGGACCCAACAAGAGTTGGGTACCAAAATGTGCTTAGGATGTCGATGTAGGTACCAATGGTGAGATGTAGGCTTTCGGGGTGTTTGAGCAAGCCAAATGACATCTCAACTCAAACTATCAACCTATGTTGTTAATACTATCCTATATGGTTGACCCGAAAGTTATGTGATGTTGATTTCATTTTTACTCATCTACACCATTGATGATAAATGCCTAAAACTTAGTGATTAAATGAATTTAATTTATTCTTATGATATTTGCCATTCGATGCTCTTAATGGCTCTCTAGCAGAGCATTATCTTTGATGAAGTGCAGGGTAGTGAAGTAAGCTGGAGCCAAAAGGAAATCTCAGAAGTGGCTGATTTCTGGTTCGGATTTGCAAATACCGGACTTGTCTGGTATCGTACCAGACATGCCCGGTATGGGATATTCACTCTGACAGAACCAATGACTCAGTACGAATATTTGGACGAAGTCTTTTCATACCGGACTTGTCCGGTATGCCTACCGGACATGTCCGGTATGGCCAGGAAAAGCACAGCGCCCTGATTTCAGAAGAATTTCTAAATCCTTGTGATCTAGTCCTATGCTCTAACAAAAGACCTGCACAATTGATCAATAATGAATGTTTGTGAGCTTTGCTTAAACTTAATTCAATTCTTAGCAAAGTTATGTGTCTAGGTCAAGGTAGAAAAGAATTCCCATATTCTTAAAAGGAAAAGTAAAGTGCTTTCACAAGTAATTCAAAATGACTTGAGCACTTAGCAAGGGGGAGCTTAGTTTCTACCTTGAACCACTATGATCTAACTATTTCCTCTAAGCGATGTGATAGCTCTTTAAATGAAAAGAAGATCACTTTGACAAAGGCATGATCTCTAGACAAGTCAAGTCAACACGAAGATGATCATGCCATGGTTACTCTTAGTGGAACATACGTGAGCTCAAGGCCAAGGTATGTGTTTACATACATGCTATGTAAGTGCATATATGATTCATATTACTAGAATGTGCTTTCGGGGTGGTTGAGCAGGTCAATCTGAAATTCTAACTCAACCTATCAACCTATGTTCATCATATTTGCTTCTATGGTTGACCCATTGGTAATCTAAGTCTGTCTTATCTATCTCTTCATCTTCACCATGACTTAGAGCACCAAAACTTGGTAGGTTAGCGATCTTTTCACCACTTATGCTCATTTGTTCTTTATATGATTTATATGAGAAAAGTTGGTAATGGCAAAGTAACTTCAAGTCATTCTCTGCATTGTCAAAGCATATTCGACATGGCAGTGTGTTAATACCGGGTTTTCGCACTATGACAAGTGGACCGGCGCTATGATAATTCGGCGAACGCCGCCGCTTGAAGGATTCGGCAGACGGCGGATGCGGTCGGCTAACTCAATGTATTCGGCAAGGCTGTGAAAGCGATTAGTCAACAGCGAGCGGGTTCGGCAACGTAACGCTACGGTCGGTTACCTCGAGCCAAGTCAGTTTGCGACGAATACAACATGTCGAGAAGATTTAGCGACGGGAATCTCGTTCATTTTAGCGCAGGTCGGTTATTAAAGGAAGCTTGGAGCAAAAGGCATCATGTTTCTGATAGCTTCCTAATTTATCATTGTAATCGTGTTCTTCTAGGACTCAGATAGGTTTCCTGTTTTATCGTTGTAATCGTGTCCTCCTAGGACTCGTAGGACACCAGGGTATAAATATAAACCCTGAGACTATTGTAAATCGGTTCACAATCAATACAACCAACCCGGCCCCGTGCCGTCTTCGAGTCCAAGTCGAGTCGTCGTGTTCTTCGAGAGGGGCCATCGATCCGTCGACCTCCGTAAGTTCCGGCAACCTTGTTATCATGTCTAGTATCGTGCGGCGGATTTAGATATGGTGCAAGTAGTCTCGTACGTTAAGCTTAGTATCGTGCGGCAGATTTAAGCTAATGACGGGAAGTCTTTGTTTATGTCTTGTATCGTGCGGCGGATTGAGACACAAATAAAGATAGTTATCGGCTCTATTAGATGTGGCAGTCTAGTAGATTCATTAAGTTACCTTGTGTTATATGTTTTGTTATGTTTATTTCATCGTAACACTTTTGCCCAATCTAGATACCGTTCGTTTCGGCTTTATCTTTTACAGATCTGATTTGTTCTCTCACATTTATTATTGTGAAGTCTTTTATGTAGTAGATCTATTGTTCGTAATAGCCGATTGGATCGTATCTGGATTGCCACGTGGTGAGGGCTCATGCATGTTAAGTATGTTTGATCTATGACAAGGCTAGGTGTCGTGCGGCAGGCGCAGGCTTTAGATTAGCTTAGTCATGCTTAGTTTGTACGTTCAATCCCCATGGATCCCAACTCGGTTGCACAATCGAGATTGGTTAAGTTTTAACTTATATTTAATACATCATGCAAGTACGATTTTCATGCAGACGTGTTCGGTAACCTGTTATTCACGTAACTCTGTTCATATTGCCGAATAATCTTTAAACCTGTTGGCAGATAGCTTTCATAGCTATATGTCGTCGTAAGTGGCTTCAGGGCCGTATATTTTGGAACTGTCTGGTCATACCCGGCATGTTCCAGCTTTGTATTTAACAGTTCATCTCCCTTGTTAGTTGCAGGGCAAACTGACTGGCACGCACCGGACTTCTGAGCACCCGGGCTACGTTTGAAGCCAGCTTCTCCGGCTTGCTGTGTGATTGGCACAGTGCGTCACTTTTAGTGCCAACACACTTTTTGGCACGCCCAGTGGGACACTTTTTTCCTGCAGCAATGGTCGAAGTCACTGAAGCCGAGGCCAGCAACAAGGCGGGGCTCGTGCAGGTGCAGCTCACCGAGCTACCCAACGAGTACAGAGAGCAGGTGGAGGATGCTTGCGCCGAATTCCAGGCCAAGTGCCTAGAAGCCTTTTCCAAGAACAAGAGCGGAAAGGTTCGCCGTCTGCACGATCTGCCGAAACCCGTCCAGCTCAACCCGAATGATCCCGAGGAGGCGGAGGCAGTGTTGAAAATGTCTCACATAATCAACGAAACTGTCTCTGGTGCCATCGGTCGCATGCATGGGGCGTTTCTCAACACTTTCCGCACCATCATGATCGCCCAATTCGGCCCCAAGGCCGATGAGCTTATGGAGGCCGAGTTTGGCCCTATAGCAGGACCACATCTTTCCAATCTGCCGAATCACCTCAAGAGGGCAGGAGCCGCTGGTGAGGAGACCCCGCCTAAGGCTCAATCAGGCGGGCTCGCCACTCAAGAGAAGCGCATGCCGGAGGGCCAATTGCCGACCATGGGTCAGCTCACGTTCGGCACTAAGGGTCAGACACCAGAGTCAACACGCAAGATCTCCCCGCAAACCTATAGGCTCATAAAGGACTACTATGGAAACGGGTACCATGAGATGCTTGAGCCTCACAACATAGAGGGTGCCCCACATCCAGGATACGGGAAGACGACGGCCGAGAAGGCCGCCGACTCTAATGTCGACATCATGCTAGAGAGGATGGCAGATATGATGCAGCGCACGTTTGGCCTGAAGCCTAAGGGTACTCATGCTTACAGATCTCCGTTCCCCGAATGGTTCCACCGTGTGGCTCTGCCGCCCAGAGTCAAAGTGCCGACAGACCTGTCCAGGTTCTCCAGCTTAGACGACACTAGCACGGTAGAGCACATCAGTCGCTATCTGCTCCAGCTTGGAGAGGCCAATACCGAGGATGCCTTCAGGGTTCGGTACTTCCCGTCGTCGCTCACTGGGCCGGCGTTCGCTTGGTTCACGTCTCTGCCACCGGGCTCTATTCTCTCTTGGGCAGACTTGGAACAGAAGTTCCATACGCACTTCTACACGGGCACCAAGGAGAAGAAGCTGGTGGACATCATGTATGTGCGCCAGAGGCCAAATGAGACGCCGCAGGACTACCTGCGAAGGTTTAGGGAAGTCAAGAGCCAGTGCTTCGGCATGTACCTGCCGGACGACCAGCTTCCACCATTGGCTGTGGCAGGCATGCTCCCGAGCATCAGAGACAAGCTCTTCGGCCAGGAGTTTGAAGACCTGGGTCATCTCTCTCGCCGGCTGAATGAAATGACTATCCAAGCGCAAGGTTTCCGGAGGGAAGGGCGCTTCCAGAAGGACAATGTCGCGGCCCAGATGTATCAGGCTTTCTTGGATGAAGCCGATGACTATACCGATGCCGAAGATGAGGTGGCCGCTGCAGAGCTCAACTGGGATAAAGAGCCGACCCAGGCCAACAAGCAATGGCTGCGCCAGCAGAAAGGGGCATACGACTTCGACGTCACCAAGGCCGACAAACTCTTCGAGTTTCTGGTCGCCGAAGGGAGAGTCAGGCTACCCCCGGATCACCCGATGCTGCGTCCTGGAGGGGTTAAAGACAAGAAATACTGCGGCTTTCATAACACTAACACTCATTCTATTAATGATTGCCGCGTGTTCAGGACAAGGATCCAGAAGGCCATCCAGGATGGGCACATCAAGTTCAATGGCAAGATGAAGATCGATGCCAATCCCTTCGCCCAGAACTCCGTGTTCGTCTCAGTAAACATGGTAGCCCCGGAGGATCCCAGAGGCAAGGGCAAAGTCAAAGTCCTCACCTCCAACAAGGCGCGCGAGTCTGGCGCAGTGGACCCCGATCAGCAAATCACTGGCGATGAGCTCCGACAGCACGCCCAAGCCGCGAATAGCCGATACGAGCACGGAGAGTCATCTTCCAGGCGCAGGCCTACCTACAGAGATCTCCTTAACAAGTGGCGCCGGCAAAGTGAGAAAGAGCAGAGGCGTTTCCAACGCGAAGAGCGGGAACTCACGGGGGAATACCAGCGTGAAGACGGTCGCACGGGAGAGCACCGATATCGTCTGGAGGAGAGGGCTTACCGCGGAGAACAGGCCCGTCGCTGGAGACAAGAGCACCTCCAAGAGCGGGAGCAAGCTCACTGGGGCTGTCCGTTCTTCCGCCACTGCTGGAACGAAGGCTTGAAACTGCCTGCCGTCAACAACTGCCCCGAATGCAGCGATCAGTACAGGGGGTATAGGCAGGATCGGGTCAACCGCCGTCCCGTCCACGAAAGGTTGGGAGCGCGCATCCCAATGGACGATCGGCGCCTGAAAATGAGGAGCCCGGGTCGGCGAGCCAAGAGATATGCCGATCAGGAGTGGGTGCACCACCAAGGCGACAGCGAGGAGGCACAGCCCCGCCCATATAGATGGCAAGAAGGGCAGTGGTGTCCGCCAGGGCTCAGAAAGAGCCAGAAAAGGAGGGTGCAGCGCCTCCGGAATAGGGAGTTGGAAGAAGCAGCTGCCGGTGGGAAGAAGCAAGAGTGGCGTCCGAAGGAAAAGCCAGACAACAATGGCAAAGGCGCTGGCGTGGCCATGACCTTCTTCCTTCCCCTGGAATTCATGGCTCCAATCGGCCAGGGGGCACAGGACGAAGCGCGTTCGGACTCCGACGAGGCCGAGCACAACGAGCTCGCGGCACAGCTCGTGTTGTCTCAGAAGGCAGCATTTGACAAGCCAGCCAAGCATCGGCATTTGAAGCCGTTATATGTCAAGGGGTACGTCAACGGGAAGCCGCTAACCAAGATGTTTGTCGATGGCGGCGCAGCGATTAACATCATGCCTTACGCCACCTTCAGAAAGCTGGGCATGAACGATGAAGACCTGCTCAAAACGGATATGGTACTCCGTGACTTCGCCGGTAATCCCTCTGACACTCGGGGCGCCGTGCACGTGGAATTGATAGTTGGGTCCAAGACGCTCATTACGACCTTCTTTGTCATTGATGGAAAGGGGGCATATAGCCTGCTTTTGGGCAGAGATTGGATCCATGCCAACTGCTGCATACCTTCAACCATGCATCAAATACTCATACAGTGGATTGGGGATGACATCGAGGTCGTCCAAGCCGACGACTCGGTGAGTGTAGCCACCATTGAGCCCACTTACTGGGAATTCGACGGAGTAGACTGCTTCTCCGATCGCGTGTGGGGAGAAGGTCCTATCAACGTCTATGGTAGAGATCAACAGCCGATCCAAGCAATCGGCTCCCAAAGCTTCTATTAGATGGACAACCCAACTGACAGCAGCGAGGGCAAACTGGGATGTGGCTTCGCATCGGCCGACCAACTGGAAGAAGTGGATGTTGGCGACACAAGTAAAAAAGGCCGATGTTCATAAGTTCTAATTTAGACCCTGATTTCAGATTGCTACTAGTAAATCTTTTAAAGGAGTTCAAAGACTGTTTTGCGTGGGACTACACAGAGATGCCCGGATTAGATCGGTCCATTGTTGAGCATAAACTGCCGATCAAGCCTGGATACCGCCCATACAAACAACCTCCGCGCAGGATCTACAAGGAGGAGGTATTGGCCGACGTGAAAAAGGAAGTGGAAAGATTACTAGAAGCTAAATTCATTCGGCCGTGTCGATATGCGGAATGGATCTCCAATATTGTCCCGGTGTACAAGAAGAACGGGAAGATGAGAGTCTGCATCGACTTCCGGAACCTCAACAAAGCCACTCCTATGGACGGTTATCCAATGCCAGTGGCCGATTTGCTAATAGACGCTTCGGCCGGTTTTGAAATTATAAGCTTTATGGACGGCAATGCGGGATACAACCAGATCTTCATGGCCGCGGAGGACGTGGCAAAGACCGCCTTCAGGTGCCCTGGCCATTTAGGGTTGTTTGAATGGGTTGTCATGACTTTTGGTTTGAAAAATGCCGGTGCTACTTACCAGCGGGCCATGAATTACATATTTCATGAGTTGATCGGCAGAGTGGTAGAGATATACATTGATGACGTGGTAGTCAAGTCGAGAAGCAAAGAAAGACACTTAGCCGATTTAAGGAAGACCCTGGAGTGCACAAGGAAACATGGTTTGAAGATGAATCCAACCAAGTGTGCATTTGGGGTGTCGGCCGGTGAGTTTCTGGGATTCTTAGTCCACAAAAGAGGTATCGAGGTTGGCAAAAAGAGCATAGAAGCAATTGATAAGGTAGTGCCGCCGACCAATCTCAGGGAACTGCAATCACTGCTCGGCAAGATCAACTTTGTCAGGAGGTTCATATCCAACTTGTCCGAGCGTGTGTTACCATTCTCTCCACTGTTGAAGCTCAAGAAAGATCAGGAGTTCGTGTGGGGTGACGTGCAACAGAAGGCTTTCAATGAAATCAAAGAATACATGAAGGCGCCACCGGTGTTGGTTCCTCCACAACTCGACAAGTCTTTCAAGTTGTACGTGGCGGCCGACAACCTAACGATAGGGTCGGCCCTCATGCAAGAATTTGAAGGAAAAGAGAGAGTCGTAGCCTATCTTAGCCGAAAGCTACTGGACCCCGAAACAAGGTATTCGGCTACGGAAAAGTTGTGCTTGTGCGTTTTCTATTCCTGTACCAAGTTTCGGCACTATCTACTGAATGCCGAATGCGTGGTAGTATCAGAGTTTGATGTAATCAAGCACATGTTATCAATGCCGATTTTAAATGGAAGGATCGGTAAATGGGTTTTAGCTCTTTCGGAATTTGACTTGCGTTTTGAATCGGCAAAGGCTGTTAAAGGCCAGATTATGGCTGATTTCGTCACTCACCATCGTGATCCTAACGCTAACATAATAGCCATTGCCCCCTGGGCATTGTTTTTTGATGGATCGTCGTGTAGCAAAGGTGGTGGAGTCGGGATCATGTTGATTTCTCCCAAGGGGGCACCTTTCAAGTACTCTATACCGATCGAGTACCCGGTGACTAATAACCAAGCAGAGTATGAGGCACTGCTTCGAGGACTGCGGTTGCTTGTGGACATTAAGGCAGACGCCGTGGAGATCTTCGGTGACTCGGAATTAGTGATCAAGCAATTGACCGGCAAATACGAGTGCAAAAACGACACGCTGCAGGAATATCTCGAAGGTTGCCAAGAGCTCCTGAGACAGTTTCGATCAGCAACCTTGCAACATATTCCTAGGGGGCAAAACGAAGAAGCAAACCAGTTGGCTCAAGCAGCGTCCGGGTATAGGGAAAATCAAAACATTTTTGCACTTGAGGAAGAGCAAACAACCCCAGAAGGTGATCAAGCAGTCCCAAGTAGTAATCAGGCAATTGAAGACTGGAGAGACAACATTGCCGATTACCTCAGGGACCCATCCAGGAAAGTCTCCCGAAAACTCAGGTACAAGGCTCTTAAGTTCACGCTCTTGGACAATCAATTGTACTACAAATCCATAGATGGGGTTTTGCTTAAATGCCTGAACCAAGATGGGGCTAAGAAACTGATGTATGAGGTGCACGAAGGCGTATGTGGTGCACACCAGTCGGCTCACCGTATGAGATGGTTGATCAGGAGGACTGGATATTTTTGGCCGACTATGCTCGAAGATTGCTTTAAGTATTACAGAGGTTGCCAGGATTGTCAGCGATTCGGTAATGTGCAGAGGGCTCCAGCATCGGCCATGAATCCGATCGTTAAGCCTTGGCCTTTCAGAGGATGGGGCGTTGATTTGATCGGCCAGATTCACCCTCCATCTAGCAAAGGACATAAGTTTGTCCTGTTGGCCACGGATTACTTCACTAAGTGGGTTGAAGCCATCCCATTGAAGAAGGTGACGTCAGAGAACATGGTGTCTTTCGTCAGGGAGCATATCATTTACCGATTCGGCATTCCTCAGTCCATCACCACCGATCAGGGAACTCAGTTCACTTCCTCGGAGTTTTGTGACTTTGCCGAAGAGATGGGGATTAAACTCTATAATTCTTCTCCTTACTATGCACAGGCCAATGGGCAGGCAGAGGCTTCTAACAAAATCATGATTAAAATCATTCAAAAGAAGATCGAAGAGAAACCTAAAAGGTGGCACTTGGTACTCAACGAAGCTTTGTGGGCGTATCGAATGGCTTGTCATGGGTCGACTCAGACGTCGCCATACGAGTTGGTCTACGGGCATCACGCAGTGCTACCGTGGGAGTTGCAGTCGGGGTCAAGACGAGTTACATTGCAGAATGATCTGGCTAAAGAAAATTATAAGGATTTGATGATGGATGAGCTAGAGGATTTGCATTTGATTCGTCTCAAGGCCTTGGAAAATATTGAGAAGAATAAGATACGTGTTGCCAAGTACTACAACTCGAAAGTGAGAGAAAAAGGATTTGAAGAGGGAGACTTGGTTTGGAAAATTATCCTGCCAATCGGTACCAAAGACAAGGTATTCGGCAAATGGTCCCCTAACTGGGAAGGGCCTTTTCGGATTCTGAGACGTGCTCCGGGTAATGCGTATGTTCTGAAAACCCTCCAAGGAGAAGAGTTTGCTAGGGCAATTAATGGACGTTATCTAAAGAGGTTTCATCCTAGCGTGGAGGTCGGTGCATAACGGAATCAAGGACCAGCGGACACCAATGGCCGATACAAAATGGTGTCGCCCCTAGCGCAAAAAATGGCCGATAGATTCTATCGTCCTTAGAACAAAAAACAGCCGGCACGGCATGTGTCGCCTCTAGCACAAAAAACGCAGAAATACGGGGCCAAGTGCACGCGATGCTGTGCAATCGGCTAGATAAATCAAACGCTCAACAAGCGCAGGACAGGAGAACAGGTTGTGCGTATGAACATAGCAGAATAAAACATTGTTCGTAGTGAGGAATGTGCAAAAGGTGCAGATCAGTTATCGAACATCCTGTTGATGACCGTCTGCGGATTGGTGACTGCGGCGAGGGCGCGAGCATGATCCTCGTAGGAGTCCAGAAGATCATCGATCTGCTCGACGTCCTCCGGACATGCCCCGCCGGGGAAGCCAACCGGCGTCACGGAAAAATCTTCCTCTGCGCGGACCGTTAGCGCCGACAGCCCCAGCGCCACGCCATGGTGCACACCCTGCAGGGCGACCTGCTCGACGCGGCCGTGTACATTGGCCAGGCGCGCCTCGGCAGTGTCGCCCTGGGCATTCACCCGGTCTGCGACGGCGTTCGCCGCCATCTTCAGACGCTCTAGCTCTTCAGACAGTGCTATGAACGACGAGTTGAAATGGATCGGTTAAAAGATCAACAAGAACGACCAAAAACCGATCTAGGATTGGGTGTTCATACCCGTGATTGCGTCGCAGAACTGCTGGCGTTGATCCTCCCACTCCAGCTGGTCTATCCCGTACTGCTTCGAGACGGCGGCCAGCTCTTCCCGGGACTCGTCCCGCAGCGCCATGAAGTTCAAGGCGTCGTTGTGGTCGTAAAGGCCGCCGTCGGAATCCCGGTCCGGGCTCGCCTCCCAAGGATGGGAGCGGTAGGAGAGACTGTCGGAGGAGCTTGGCGAATCCGATGGTGGAGCCTCTGGCCTCCCCGACGCTGAAGAAGGCCGGGCATGCCCGCCGGCGGAGGAAATAACGGGGACCCTGTCAGCAAGCAGCAACCGAGCATGAGCGAAATCTTCAAGAAACTGCCACAAAGGACGTAAGCGAAGAGTCCTACCCGCGCCGACGGAGGCGCCGAGCGCGGCTCCCTTCGGCTTCCTCGGTCGCCGGGCGTTTGCCGCGGTCATCATGGCTCGCCATTGCACTCGGAAAGTTAGGGTTTCCTGGGGCGGAACGAACAAGGAAGCCGAGGCGGCGAGAGTACTAAAGGAGTGAATGCAAGATTGGGAGAAGGCAGGCCTCCAGGGACGATTTATGTCGAATATCAACCGACGGATTGGGGTTTTTTCCGTTTCCCAAGATGGGCTTCTACAGTAATGGGCTGCGTAGGCCGTCTGAGTGCTCTCACGTACGTGTTCGGCGGAGAATAGAGCGCCTGTCTTCGGCAAAACTGCCGATTTAGGTGTTCGAAACAAACACTGGCCAGATTGCCGAACAGGTTCACACGGTTAAATACGGAGTCATCAGAACGGTAACCGATTGGATGCAAAATCCAGATATGTTACAAATGGCCAAGCACATGGAATAGAGTACGCCCTGATTCCGAAAGATCAGTCACAGATTGATTTCAAGAAAAAGATGAAAGGACTTCTTATCCACATAACAGGAGTCGATTACAAATGAAGGATCAGTTCGTCCATGTCATTCTATTTCTAATCGGAAGATCAGAATCAAAAGAGTCGGCCAAGTCTGTTCCGGCTTCTTTCATATCCTCAACAGAGCGTGCTATCCTAAATTCTAGTCCTCGCTCACAAACGTCAAAATGGCGATAGTCGGCACCAGAATGGATCCGAATGGCATTGAAAGCAAGTGCTGCGCCGTAGCCCATGCCGGCCCTAGAAATGTCAGGAAGGATCCGCTTGATCTCATTCACCTGCCTTAGAGACACCATGTCTGGCACATTGGCTGAAGTAGCAAGGTCGGCGATAGCAGCTTCAAGGGAGTGGAGCCTAGTCTCCAGAGCTAAATGGAAAAGGGGTCAAGCAGAAGGAAGGGCTAAGAAAAGGACAGTTGAAGGATGCTTACCGATGGCTTGTTCCCGAAAGGTATCGCGCTCCTGAGAGATTTGAATAATCTCCCGATTCTTCTTTCCTAGATCAGACTGGAGATCTGTAACCTTCTGAGCCAGGTCCTCGGTGGGGTCGTCGCCAGTCCTCCTGAAGGGGAAACAAAATGAGGCATAATTATCCAAAGCGAAAAGATCAAAGCAGAAGCAACCTTCTCTTAGAAGTGCTGGTGTCGCCATGCTCGAGACTGTAATGGCTTGCTTGGGAAGACATTTTCCGGTTCAGGGCAAGAGAAGAGAGGGTTTTTCTAGATGAAGAAGCTAAACAGAGGAATTCGGAAAGTTCAGGCCGAGATGGGATAGAGAGGAATTTTTAAGGATCTCGAATGCATTGGAAGGCGAGTCGGCAGCTGTGATGATTAATGACAAAGGAAGTCGGACGCTTCCAGAGACTCTACAGTGGTGCGAAAAGAAGAAGATGAATTTAGGAATAAAACATTTATCCCAAAATTAGGGGGCATGTGTTAATACCGGGTTTTCGCACTATGACAAGTGGACCGGCGCTATGATAATTCGGCGAACGCCGCCGCTTGAAGGATTCGGCAGACGGCGGATGCGGTCGGCTAACTCAATGTATTCGGCAAGGCTGTGAAAGCGATTAGTCAACAGCGAGCGGGTTCGGCAACGTAACGCTACGGTCGGTTACCTCGAGCCAAGTCAGTTTGCGACGAATACAGCATGTCGAGAAGATTTAGCGACGGGAATCTCGTTCATTTTAGCGCAGGTCGGTTATTAAAGGAAGCTTGGAGCAAAAGGCATCATGTTTCTGATAGCTTCCTAATTTATCATTGTAATCGTGTTCTTCTAGGACTCAGATAGGTTTCCTGTTTTATCGTTGTAATCGTGTCCTCCTAGGACTCGTAGGACACCAGGGTATAAATATAAACCCTGAGACTATTGTAAATCGGTTCACAATCAATACAACCAACCCGGCCCCGTGCCGTCTTCGAGTCCAAGTCGAGTCGTCGTGTTCTTCGAGAGGGGCCATCGATCCGTCGACCTCCGTAAGTTCCGGCAACCTTGTTATCATGTCTAGTATCGTGCGGCGGATTTAGATATGGTGCAAGTAGTCTCGTACGTTAAGCTTAGTATCGTGCGGCAGATTTAAGCTAATGACGGGAAGTCTTTGTTTATGTCTTGTATCGTGCGGCGGATTGAGACACAAATAAAGATAGTTATCGGCTCTATTAGATGTGGCAGTCTAGTAGATTCATTAAGTTACCTTGTGTTATATGTTTTGTTATGTTTATTTCATCGTAACACTTTTGCCCAATCTAGATACCGTTCGTTTCGGCTTTATCTTTTACAGATCTGATTTGTTCTCTCACATTTATTATTGTGAAGTCTTTTATGTAGTAGATCTATTGTTCGTAATAGCCGATTGGATCGTATCTGGATTGCCACGTGGTGAGGGCTCATGCATGTTAAGTATGTTTGATCTATGACAAGGCTAGGTGTCGTGCGGCAGGCGCAGGCTTTAGATTAGCTTAGTCATGCTTAGTTTGTACGTTCAATCCCCATGGATCCCAACTCGGTTGCACAATCGAGATTGGTTAAGTTTTAACTTATATTTAATACATCATGCAAGTACGATTTTCATGCAGACGTGTTCGGTAACCTGTTATTCACGTAACTCTGTTCATATTGCCGAATAATCTTTAAACCTGTTGGCAGATAGCTTTCATAGCTATATGTCGTCGTAAGTGGCTTCAGGGCCGTATATTTTGGAACTGTCTGGTCATACCCGGCATGTTCCAGCTTTGTATTTAACAGTTCATCTCCCTTGTTAGTTGCAGGGCAAACTGACTGGCACGCACCGGACTTCTGAGCACCCGGGCTACGTTTGAAGCCAGCTTCTCCGGCTTGCTGTGTGATTGGCACAGTGCGTCACTTTTAGTGCCAACACAGTGAGCTTCTCATCTTTGCCTACATGAGATTTGAGCTTTAAATTCTACTTGTGTTATGCTAATCATCTTAACTCAGATCTCATATGTTGTTATATCTCAAGTGATTTGTGCTTAGAATTTACTCTCTTATCATATATGGCAAATTACTTTGTATTGGCCAAAGTTGAACTTTGACTCTCACATTCTTAATGGAATGAAAATGCTTGGAAATGAATTCAAACACTTGAAGCACTAATTGAGGGGGAGCTCAATTTCAATTTTGTGCCTTTTATGGACTAATGAGGTTTATTGAGCACATGTTGTAGTTCATCTTGATCAAGTTGACCTCTCGATAAGGACATGACTATTTGGCAATTGAGGTCAACTAAATCATCACTATGTCATGATTACGCTTAGTGGAATTTATGGGCTCAAGGCAAAGGTATGTTTAATATATGCATTGAAAGTGCATAATAGGCCCATAATATGCTAGTGTGTGCATTTGTTTGTGAAAGGATAGATATTTCCAAATCCCTTACTAGCATGAGTAGGAAGTGTGTTTTGTGAAAATATTTGACTCTTGGTCTTTGTGACCTACCCATGTCACTTGTGATTATTGTTTCCCTTTATTGTTTGATTGGCTAATTACAAGTGACATGGTTCTTTCTCAAGTCCTATATCTCTAAAGTAAATTATATTCCTTGATAATCCTCTTGTCGAATCGAATCATGGACATAAGGTTTCTCTCTAATATTAAGTGACTTGAAAACCTTGGATCAAACATAGAGAAAAGAAAACTTGAGATTTGGACACAAGTACCCTTTGTGAAATCATATGGAAATAGGAGAATAAAACATGATGGAATATATGTTCAAAGAAAGGAAGGGGTTTTGGAAGAAAGAGAAGCAGATTTGGAGTTGATGGACGCAACCCGCAAAAACCGGACTTGTCCTGTATCCATACCGGACATGTCCGGTATGAGCGGGGACATAAGGGCAGCATACCGCTTCGGGCTCTCTTTCTCTCCCTCACTTCTATTCTTTCCAACCGGCCAAGCCAAGGGGCCAAATGTCACACCCCAAAATTTCCATTTCGGGATGTGAATAGAAAACACTTAACAAAACATATGATTTTGTATTTTTCTAAAATTTTTCCAACCTTTATTTAGTAGTTGACAATTTATATATTAGAAAATGTGAGTTTCCAAAATGTTTTAAGAATCCAATCTAATGGTTTGTTGCATATCATGCCTTTGCATAGTGTTTATGTATGAAAAATGAATTTAAAGTTTTCAAATGCGCCTTAGGGTTTAAACCAAAGCAAAACTCTCTTTATCTTTGACCAAGTTTCCTTGACACCAAAACCATGATGAAATCCTTGGAAACCATACACTTTGATTCTTGTTCCAAAAACCTTGATTGATCTTCAAACTACATCTTGTCGAACACCCAATCTTCTGCTCTCTGAAATCCAAACTAGCCATATCCTAACTTGCTCTTTTATCCTTTCTTTTTCATCCTTGTATTTGAGATCCTAATTATTTTTGTTGAGTCTTCTCCAAAGCTCAAAATGTATGCTAGAGTGACCAATCATCATACCTCTTCTCTCTCACATAATTCATCCATCACCTTGTTCAAGTCAAATCAATGCATGTTGTGCACCCAAGTTAATCTCAACTTCAACTTTCTCTTCTTTTCTCACCTTGGACAATATCTACATAGGCTCTTTTCCCTCCACCTTTTCTCCTCTTATCAAAGTCAAACTTGTTTTCTATCCATCCATGAAATCTCTATGGCCTTAGTTCTACCTTTTTGATACCCTAAGTTTTCGAGAAACCCTAATTGCCTCTTCGAGAATTTAGCGGGCCAAGCTCAACTTTTCCCTTCCATATTCTTTTCCCTTGGGACAAATACAAAGCTTGCCTAAATGGTAAACCATACTATCCATCTCTCCTTTTGCTAATAGGTCAACTCCAGTCATTTCATCCTCCGACATCGCTCTGGGCCAAACCCAGTCCAAACCTTGCCTTAACTCTCGCCATGGATCAAAGCCCAACCATCCTACTCTCTTTTGTGGACCCACATCAAGCCCCACCAGCCATCTATCTCTCCCTCTCCACTCTCCCACTTCACCCCCTTGAAGCCTCTCCATATTGCACAAAAATATCAACCAAAACAAGAAATATCAAGCCAATGACCCTTTGGCTTCCCACCACTTGGTCTCCCCTTCATTCCCCTTCAAATACACCTCCCCCTCAGCCCCCTCACGCCTTCCCCTTCATTTCCCATGTCAAGAACAGAGGAAGGACTCCCTCTGCA
>CM019828.1:132251047-132266480 GCA_009763385.1 Coix lacryma-jobi var. lacryma-jobi
TTGCTTGCACTTGTCGAGGGGGAGTTAGCTAGTTGTGTTGAGCCGTTGCCTCTGTCTTGAGGGACTAGCAAACACTTTTCCCAAATTGGTATCCCGAATTGGTATTGAGCGTTGAATTGGGTTGAATTGGTATCGAGCATTTTCCCAATTGTTTCGGAGTGGTTTTCTTGCTAGTTGTGTTGAGCCTTTGTGCCTCTATCTTGAGGGACTAGCATTTTGCCTGTTTTAGCTCCGATTTTCAGTTGGTGCTTGCTAGCGGTGTTGAGCCTGTTCTACCTCTTCTTGAGGGCTAGCTTTGCTTTGCTTGGTTGCGTCGAGCCGTTGCCCAGGTCTTTGGGGACCAAGTTGTTTTCGCTTCTTCCACTTGACCTTTTTCGGCTTTGATATGCTTTTGGGTCATTTGGTTGGTTCTCTCTTCTTCTTCTTTCCTACCTTCTTCTGTTCTATGATGATTTGTTGTGTAGTTGACAATGCACTCATCATGGGGGAGATTGCGGATACATGGGTGTATGCCGGGTCTCTGAGTGATGAGTGATTGTCAACTAGATTGATGCGCATGTTCTTTGGCTTGTGTTGTGCAGGTGTCGAGCACGGAGACAGTGATCGAAGGCAGGTGAAGGTCAAGTTGAGACGTGCCGTGCCGATGGACTGGGCGCGATGAAGGATGGGCGTGCCATGCGGCGGACGTGCCATGCCGATGTATCGGACAGTGAAGGGCGGACGTGAGGCTTGGACTGAGGGACCAGAGGCCGGAGGATCAGTTGTGGTGGCTGGCAGCCTGTGACGACGACAAGTGAAGAAATGCGGTCATGTCGGTGGACGGGGTGCACGGAGGTGCATCCCCTCTACGACGCCGGTTTGTTGGTTGAGCCAGGGAAAAACCAACGGGTGGACGGTTTCCAGGTTTGGGCCTCAAAACCTGGGTGCTCGATTTCCAGGTTGAGCCACAAAACCTGGGCGCGGACGGTTTCCAGGTTGAGCCTCAAAACCTGGGCGTGGGCCGGTTTCCGAGTTTGGGCCACAAAACTCGGGCTGGAGGCTGGTTTCCCGGTTTGGGCCTCAAAATCGGGGGCTGATGGAAAAGGCTGGTTTCCCGGTTTGGGCCTCAAAACCGGGGGTGCAGAGCGAGGGCGGCACGTGGCGGCAATCGGAAGGTTGCGTGGAGGCAACGCGGACGACTGTGCGGGCGTGGCCGTCGGATCCACCTACCACTGCGGGTTGGACCAGAATAGCCTTAGGGTTTAGCTGGTTCGCTCGGTAATTAGAGTAGAGAGGGGTAGAGTAGGAAATAGACTTAGACTAGGTTAGTATAGATAGTCCAGGGGAGACACCCTCCTCCCTTATCTCAATCTCAGTTAGCGCAGTCATTTGCTTCCTAGCCTCTAGGGTTTCCACTCTCCCATCTGAAGGACCGAGAAGCAACCAGAAAGCGACCAGAGGGGGGGGTGAATGGGAGCTTCAAAATTTCCTTTCGAAAACTAGTAGCCTCTGTCCCAAGAATCAACCCCAGAAGCAAACCCTAGAGCTTGCTAGTGTCCACGACCCTAGATGTAGGGTGGATGCTTCCGAGAAGCACAGCGGGACACTACACAACTCTAGAAAGTCAACACAAAAGACGGAAACCAAATCCGACAACAGACGAACAAGCTGCGAACGAAAACGCGCTGAACCAATACTGACCGGACTCTGCCTGCGTCCGGTCAGGGAGAACCGGACGCGTCCGGTCGTCCAAAAACCGTTCTGGGAGCTCTCTGTGTTGGACCGGACGCACGAGGCTTAAGCGTCCGGTCAACCACTGAGCGTCCGGTCACAAAGGACAAAGCACAGGAACAGTACCTCCGTTGAGTCCGATCAGTCAGAAGTCGAGCGTCCGGTCATGAAATCAACAGAGCGTCCGGTCGAACACAGGAACACTGCACGAGGTGTTCATCGACCGGACTCATGCGCAGTGCGTTCGGTCATCCTGATGGAGCGTCCGGTCGATGCGCAGCAGCCCTGTTCGTCCACCGATTCGCCTCGATCTCACCCAAAACAAATCCTCTAGGGATCAAACTTGGTGAGATGAGTCACAAGGAGTATAGTGAGCTATCTCTAAGAGATCATGGCTCGAACCTATCTCCAAATCGGTGAATCGAAGAATTTCGGGGGAAGGGAGGAAACTTGACCTGAAACGAAAAATCGATCGATCTCCTAGACCGTGAGGTTAGAGGTTAATTCCTTCGGTGGAAAGAAGTGCCTCACGATCTAGAACAACTTGGTTCAAACGGTTTTGCAAAAGATGAACCGAGCAAAGAGATCAAACGACGGGAAGAACGTGGAGAAAAAGGATTCCGCGAAGAACATAACCAAAACGCGAATCACAACCACGATCTGCGAGAAACGGTGAGGATACGGCCTCACTTCCTCAAATCAACAGTACACAGAGGCAAGTCTCTCTGCGGATCTCAGCTAGCTAAAGCAGGGGATGGGAGAGCAGGAAACCCTAGGTGCTAGGAAGCAAATGACTGCAATGACTGAGATAGATGGGAGGAGGGTGTCTCCCGACTACTTATACTACTACTACCCTAAGTCTATTTCCTACTCTACCCCTCTCTATTCTAATTACAGAGCGAACCAGCTAAACCCTAAGGTTATTCTGGACCAACTCGGTGGTAGGTGTATCCGACGGCCACGCCCGCTCGAACCGAAGCGTTGCCTCGACGCAACCTCTGGATCGCCGCCACGTGCCGCCCTCGCTCTGCACCCCCGGTTTTGCGGCCCAAACCGGGAAACCAGCCTTTCCAGCCAACCCCCGGTTTTGAGGCCCAAACCGGGAAACCAGCCCACCAGCTCTGAGTTTTGAGGCCAAACTTAGCAAACCCTCAGCGCCCAGGTTTTGAGGCCCAAACCTGGAAACCGTCCTCAGCCCGAGTTTTGTGGCCAAACTCGAAAACCCTCAGCCCGAGTTTTGTGGCCAAACTCGGAAACCGTCCACGCCCAGGTTTTGAGGCCCAAACCTGGAAACCGTCCATCCGATGGTTTTTCCCTGGCTCTACCACCAAACCGACGTCGTAGAGGGGATGCACCTCCCGTGCACCCCGTCCACCGACACGTGTCCCCGAGTCCTCGACTCAGGCAACACATGACCGCACTTCTCCACTTGTCGTCGCCACAGGCTGCCAGCCACCACAGCTGATCCTCCGGCCTCTGGTCCCTCAGTCCAAGCCTCACGTCCGCCCTTCACCGCTCGGTACATCGGCATGGCACGTCCGCCGCACGACACGCCCATCCTTCACCGCACCCGGTCCGTCAGCACGGCACGTCTCAACTTGACCTTCACCTGCCATTGATCACTGCATCCGTGCTCGACACCTGCACAACACAAGCTAAAGAACATGCGCATCATACCCGTTGACAATCACTCATCACTCAGAGACCCGGCATACACCCATGTATCCGCAATCTCCCCCTTGATGAGTGCATTGTCAACTACTCACTCAAATCATAACAGAAGGAAGAAGAAAGAAGAAGGAGAAGAGAAAAAACCAACCAAATGACCCAAAAGCGTAGTAAAGCCGAAGAAGGTCAAGTGGTAAAAGCAGAAGAACTTGGTCCCCAAAGACATGGGCAACGGCTCGACGCAACCAAGCAAAGCAAAGCTAGCCCTCAAGAAGAGGTAGAACAGGCTCAACACCGCTAGCAAATGCCAATTGGAAGATCGAAGCAAAATGCTAGTCCCTCAAGAAAGAGGCTCAGAGGCTCAACACAACTAGCAAGGAAAGCTCGAAACCAACTGAGGCAAAGATGATAGAACGAGGCAAAAATGCTAGTCCCTCAAGATAGAGGCACAGAGGCTCAACACAACTAGCACAGAAAGCTCTATATCAATGCCTTTCGGCCAAGCACGCTCCAAATCAATTGGAATGCTTCCAAAACAAAAAGAGCCAATCGAAAACAGAATACCCTGAAAAATGTTTATATGTTTACTAGTTCCTCAAGACAGAGGCAAAGGCTCAACACAACTAGCAAACTCCCCCTTGACAAATGCAAGCAACTAGGAAGACTCCCCTTAGATGAACATCCGGGAGTATATGATTTGCAATTTCTCCCCCTTAGTTGAAAATGCACGAGTCAAGAAAAGGCATCAAGGCAAGAAGCTCCCCCTTCCAACATGCATATGAGTCAAAAATGCAAGTTAGCAGCTTCAAGCATATATTCAAAAGAGTGCAAAGATGCTCTAAACAGTAGAACTCTAATGACTCAAGGTAAGCACAGCTAGCAGAGGCTCTAACAGATCACACATATGAAATATGAACATATGAGCATGTGAGCAGTTTTTAGCCAAAAAGATAGTCACCATCAAAATAGCACTACACATGTATAGGCAGGAATCCAAACGAGTGCTAAACATGTATACAAGGTGAACTACCCCTAGCAAGGTTCAATCATCATGCATAGGAATGAAACATATACTTGTGATTTCAGTTTTTGATCGGAGTTGCAGCGGTGAAATTACACAAGGTCAATTATTAGCATGTGATTGCGAGAGGTTGAGAGCTTGTCATAGCCTAACTTTTCAACCGAGCGAAGCCTATGCCGAAGCAATCAGAAGCTTAAGGCTACGGTTTCGGTCATACACTACACGGCTCAAGTTTAACTCAAAGTGCAATGAGAAACCGTCTCGATACCGTGATGTGTTGACAAGCAATCCCATCTCGATCTTTTCTATTCACTAAAACTTGGTTCAAATTTTATACATGATATGAACAGACCAAGCAAGTGAATGACTCAGAACTAGAGACATAGCAACCTAGCATATATGAAAAGCATGAATGGACTCAACACATCCTACTCATGCTAGTTGCATATCTCAATGGTGAACATTTTCAAATTTTATATACGATAAGCAAATTCACCATTCCAAAAATAGCTCAGCTCACAACATGTACTAGTGATCAGAAAGAGCATAAGCTACAAGCATCAATATAAGCATCAGAGCATACTACATAGAGCATAGTTACATTCTAGTGATTATAAACATGAAGCTCAGAATGTAAATGCGTATGCTAAAATGCAAAAGAAAAGAAAGACAAAAGAGATCAAACGACGGGAAGAACGTGGAGAAAAAGGATTCCGCGAAGAACACAACCAAAACGCGAATCACAACCACGATCTGCGAGAAACGGTGAGGATACGGCCTCACTTCCTCAAATCAACAGTACACAGAGGCAAGTCTCTCTGCGGATCTCAGCTAGCTAAAGCAGGGGATGGGAGAGCAGGAAACCCTAGGTGCTAGGAAGCAAATGACTGCAATGACTGAGATAGATGGGAGGAGGGTGTCTCCCGACTACTTATACTACTACTACCCTAAGTCTATTTCCTACTCTACCCCTCTCTATTCTAATTACAGAGCGAACCAGCTAAACCCTAAGGTTATTCTGGACCAACTCGGTGGTAGGTGTATCTGACGGCCACGCCCGCTCGAACCGAAGCGTTGCCTCAACGCAACCTCTGGATCGCCGCCACGTGCCGCCCTCGCTCTGCACCCCCGGTTTTGCGGCCCAAACCGGGAAACCAGCCTTTCCAGCCAACCCCCGGTTTTGAGGCCCAAACCGGGAAACCAGCCCACCAGCTCTAAGTTTTGAGGCCAAACTCAGCAAACCCTCAACGTTCAGGTTTTGAGGCCCAAACCTAGAAACCGTCCTCAGCCCGAGTTTTGTGGCCAAACTCGAAAACCCTCAGCCCGAGTTTTGTGGCCAAACTCGGAAACCGTCCACGCCCAGGTTTTGAGGCCCAAACCTGGAAACCGTCCATCCGATGGTTTTTCCCTGGCTCTACCACCAAACCGACGTCGTAGAGGGGATGCACCTCCCGTGCACCCCGTCCACCGACACGTGTCCCCGAGTCCTCGACTCAGGCAACACATGACCGCACTTCTCCACTTGTCGTCGCCACAGGCTGCCAGCCACCACAGCTGATCCTCCGGCCTCTGGTCCCTCAGTCCAAGCCTCACGTCCGCCCTTCACCGCTCGGTACATCGGCATGGCACGTCCGCCGCACGGCACGCCCATCCTTCACCGCACCCGGTCCGTCAGCACGGCACGTCTCAACTTGACCTTCACCTGCCATTGATCACTGCATCCGTGCTCGACACCTGCACAACACAAGCTAAAGAACATGCGCATCATACCCGTTGACAATCACTCATCACTCAGAGACCCGGCATACACCCATGTATCCGCAATCTCCCCCTTGATGAGTGCATTGTCAACTACTCACTCAAATCATAACAGAAGGAAGAAGAAAGAAGAAGGAGAAGAGAAAAAACCAACCAAATGACCCAAAAGCGTAGTAAAGCCGAAGAAGGTCAAGTGGTAAAAGCAGAAGAACTTGGTCCCCAAAGACATGGGCAACGGCTCGACGCAACCAAGCAAAGCAAAGCTAGCCCTCAAGAAGAGGTAGAACAGGCTCAACACCGCTAGCAAATGCCAATTGGAAGATCGAAGCAAAATGCTAGTCCCTCAAGAAAGAGGCTCAGAGGCTCAACACAACTAGCAAACTCCCCCTTGACAAATGCAAGCAACTAGGAAGACTCCCCTTAGATGAACATCCGGGAGTATATGATTTGCAATTTCTTCCCCTTAGTTGAAAATGCACGAGTCAAGAAAAGGCATCAAGGCAAGAAGCTCCCTGCTTTAGCTAGTTGAGATCCGCAGAGAGACTCCACTCTGTGTAACTGTGATTCTGAGGAAAGGTGGCCGTAACCACCTTGTCGTAGCGTGTGTTTGCGCTTCGATTCGCAATTCGTGGCTGTGATTCTCGCTTTGGTTGTGTTCTTCGCGGAATCCTTTTTCTCCATGATTTTCCCATCGCTTGATCTCTTTGCTTGGTTCATCTTTTGCGATTCCGTTTGAACCAAGTTGTTCTAGATCGTGAGGCACTTCTTTCCACCGAAGGAATCATCCTCTAACCTCACGGTCTAGGAGATCGATTGATTTTTAGTTTCGGGTCACTTTTTCTCCCTTTCCCGGAAATCTTTCGATTCACCGATTTGAAGATAGGTTTGAGCCATGATCTCTTAGAGATAGCTCACTATCCTCCTTGTGACTTCTCTCACCAAGTTTGATCCCTAGAGGATGCATTTTGGGTGAGTTTGAGTCGGATCGGTGGAAGAACAGAGGGGCTGCGGGGTGACCGGACGCTGGTCTCGGTCAGACCGGACGCGTCCGGTGGTTGAACACCGTGCTGTGTCTTCTGCGTTGTGACCGGACGCTCGTGACCGGACTCAGTGGTCATTGATCGACCGGACGCACTCGCTGCACTGTTCCTGTGCTTTGTTGGCTTTCGACCGGACGCTCAGTGTGTGACCGGACGCTTGACCCTTGTGCGTCCGGTCCAACCCAGAGAGCTCCCAGATCGAGTTCTGCACGACCGGACGCGTCCGGTGATCAGTGACCGGACGCGGGGTGAGTCCGGTCAGTGGTGGTGCAACGCGTTTTCGTCCGTTGCTTGTCCGTTCGTCGACGGATTCAAGTTCCGTCTTTTGGGTTGGCTTTCTAGGGTTGTGTAGTGTCCCGCTATGCTTCTCGGAAGCATCCACCCTACATCTAGGGTCGTGGACATTACCAAGGTCTAGGGTTTGCTTTTGGGGTTGATTCTTGGGACAGTGGCTCAAGTTTTCGAAAGGAAAATTTGAAGCTCCCATTCACCCCCCTCTGGTCGCTTTCGGATTGCTTCTCGGTCCTTCAAAGAGACTGTTCATTCCCTGGAGTCACACATGACTTGCAAAGTGTGTGGAGACTCTGGACATTCAGGACATCACTGCCCCGAGACACATGAAGATCTAAACTACATCAACAATGACAACGGTTTTCGTTAGTCAAATCAAGGCTGGAATCAGCGCTCCAATTCTCAAGGTAATAGTATGTTTCAGCGTTCTAATTTTTCAAATAGTGATAATTTTGCTTTCTTGAAAAATCTTGTCTATAGTCAAGGTAGAACCACCGAGTTCGTTAACAAGAAACTAATGGCTAATGATAAGATGTTTGAGAACATAAATGCTAAATTGGATGATTTCTCTTCTGCTATGAAAAATCAACTTAGCTTTAATAAGATGTTAGAAATCCAATTAGCTCAACTTGCTGCTACTATACCATCCTTTGAGCCTGGTAAAATTCCCGGTAAACCTAACATGGAAACTGTCAATCTTGTTGAAATCAGATATTTTAACTTTGATGATCAAGATCTTCCCATTAAGAAAAGTTAAGAAAAGTGATCCTGGTAGTCCAACCATCGAATGCTCTATTGACTCATGCTATTTTCCAAATGCCATTTGTGACACCGGTTCAAGTGTGAACATTATATCTAAAGAAGTCTATGAATCTTATTTTGTTCCACTTGCTATCCCGACTGGTACCTACTTAAACCTAGTAGACTAATCAATGCGTTACATGGAAGGCATAGCAACTGATTTACTTGTTCAAATTAGAGGATCATATGTTCCCGTAGATTTTATGATCTTAGACATGGGAAATAGGAAAGATGTTCCTTTAATCCTAGGACGTCCATTTCTCAGTACCGTGAATGCTTGCATCTATGTTGGGTCTACAAAGATCCATATGACTCTTGGTGGGAAGAAGGAAATGTTTTTCTTCTCTCATGGTCCGTCGAATGTTACTAACCTGTAGGAGACGAAGCCAAGAACCATCAAGCCACTACCGAAGCCAGCTCCGGACAAGAGAAGAACAACCAAGCGTCAACCTCGAACAAGAAACCGATGAAACAAGAAGACAGAACCCTCTTCAACTGCTTCGTGTGCCACTCCTGATCCGAAGGAAGGACACGTCATCAACGGTGAACCTGAAGCACTGTTGAAAGAAGAGCCCCCAAATGAAGAAGACAACAACATCAAGGATGACATCCCATGGGTCTAGTCTAGACTAAGATCTAAGGTATGAGCTGCAACTGCTAGTGTTCTTTATTTACCATTTTTTTCATCCCCACATTAAATTTCTTCGTATTTATTTCCACAATATATTAGTTAGAATTGCATTTAGACAATAAATACCTGTGCATTGAAAATAATAATAATAATAAATAGCAGTTTGCATCTCACCTTTGTCATATTTAATACCTAGTCTCCTTCGTGCATTCGCACTATGCTAGTTCGCTAGTAGTTATCATTTTCCCTTATTCAACCAATTTAGGATAGTTTCCCTTTTCAATCAATTAGTTAGGATAGTTTTCCGTTTCCAAATAAAATAAAAAGTAAGAACAACGAAGTCCAGCCCTGAGTAAAGGAAGACTCTCTCTACGCTGAGCGAAAAGCTAGCTTGGGGGAGGAGCCGCAATCGTCAACGAAGGTACGCAATTTTTATCTCTTTTACTTTTCTGCCTTTACTTTCCATTTTTCAACGCTTATCATCTGCAAAGTAAAGAAAGTGCTTATTACATCAATCATGACTAAGAAAAGTAATTGCTAGAATCTTGCTTCAATCCCTGTTGAAACCCTAGTAAACAAGGAAGTGATGAACCATTCCTCAAAATTAACTGTGCAAAAGTATTATGCGAAGTTGCATCACTATGGCTTGAGTGCTTAGTCTTTGTCAAAAGTTATTAAGCTTTTGTGGGTAATAATTGCTTAAACTTAGCTAATGCTTTAGTTAGCATAGAGTTACTACGGCCAGAATAAATCTTTCAACTTGCCCATGATTTGATTAGGACTAAATCTAGAGAAATTCTTTTCGAAAATTATAAACCTTGCCAAAAGTCTCATTATGGTATTTTCCCGTGACCTACCAATAGCCATACATATTCATTAGATAGGAAAATCCACTAGAGCCTGGCTAGTGTTGAGTTTTGTTAGCCCTCATTGATCTTAGTAGAGAAGCCTGTCATATAGTCTGATCAAGATAGCACACACCCACCATAAAATTGCCTACTATCCATTCCAGAAGTTTGCAACCACCAAATAATTGCAAGCCATGCAATACCCTATCACCATTCCATTTGCTAGCCATGTGCTACTTCTACACCGGAAGTATGCATCCATCTTTCCTAATTCCTAAATCTTGAGACATGTATCCAATATTTCCTCTGAACTTAATTCTATGGGAAGAAGGATGTTTGAGCTGCTAAAATATATAAAGAGCACATTGTTGGCATTTAGATATGGTGCAAGTAGTCTCGTACGTTCCGGCAACCTTGTTAAAATATGGGAAGAAGGATGTTTGAGCTGCTAAAATATGTTCGAGAGGAGCCATCGATCCGTCGACCTCCATAAGTTCCGGCAACCTTGTTACCATGTCTAGTATCGTGCGGCGGATTTAGATATGGTGCAAGTAGTCTCGTACGTTAAGCTTAGTATCGTGCGGCGGATTTAAGCTTATGACGGAAAGTTTTTGCTTATGCCTTGTATCGTGCGGCGGATTGAGTCATGAGTAAGAATAGTTATCGGCTCTGTTAGATTTGGCAAATCTGATAGATTCATTAAGTTACCTCGTGTTATATGTTTTATTATGTTTATTTTATTATAACACTTTTGCTCAATCTAGATACCGTTCGGATCGGCTTTATCTTTTATAGATCTGCTCTGTTCCTTCACGTTTATTATTGCAAAGTCTTTTATGTATTAGATCTATTTGCTCACAATAGCCGATTGGATTGTATCTGGATTGCCACGTGGTGAGGGTTCGTGCACGTTGAGCATGCTTGATCTATGATATGGCTGGGTGTTGTGCGGCAGGCGCAGGCTTTAGATTAGTTTAATCATTCTTAGTTTGTACGTTCAATCTCCATGGACCCCAACTCGGTTGTACAATCGAGATTGGTTAAGCTTTAATTTATATAATACATCATGTAAGTACAATCCTCATGCAAACGTATTCGGCAATCTGTTATTCATGCGACCCTGCTTATGCTGCCGAATAACTTTTAAACCTGTTGGCAGATAGCTTTCATAGCTATGTGTCATCGTAAGTGGCTTCAGGGCCGTATATTTTGGAACTGTCTGGTCACACCCGACACGTTCCTGCTTTGTATTTAACAGTTTCTTTCCCTTGTTAGTTGCAGGACAAACTGACTGGCACGCACCGGATTCTCAAGCACCCGGGCCACATTTGAAGCCAGCTCATCCGGCTTGCTGTGTGCCTAACGCGGAACGACACGTTTTGCGTCAACAATGTTTTTCTCCTTTTATGTGGACTATGTTGGCGGGATAATATGTCGATAAGAACCGCCAACAAACTCCCCCAAGCTTACCCTTTGCTCGTCCCCGAGCAAAAGTTAAGGTTTTGGTTGTTGATCAGGAGTTGCTTCAATGCCGATTATTATTCACAAGTGCCAGGTCTATACCAAAGTGTCTATCATGGTTTGAATAAATTGGTCCATTACTCACCCTAGTACCTTGTCACCCATGGGGCTTGTTAGCCTCCTCAAATCCTTAGTCACTGCATGTTAGATCGGCTTTCACAGAGGTGCTTAACTTTTGTTCCTTGAGCAACTTTATAATCCGGAGTTTTTAGGAGTTTTGAAAATCAAAGCAAGTTCCTCAAATGATTCACTCATTCGCTCAAGATGTGTATGGTCCTCACCAAAGGCTTTTGCCTTTCTTTTCAGTCTACCAACTAAAGTTTTATCTGGAGTTGTGGGTAGAAAGAAGTAGGCATACTTGTATTGTAGATATTGCAAGGTCAAAGAATTGGACCTTAGGAGACTTCAGTCATACACTTAAATCAAGAAGTGCAAGTGTGTGGAATATTTTCTTTTTGAATACTCCTTTTCTCATGTCTTTCTCCCTTTAGAAAATTGGGAACTATGGGCTATCTTTATTCATCGAGAGAGGTGGGTATCGGAGTACCCATTGTTTTCATTTGGACACTTGTCTATTTTTTTTACTCTCTCATTCATTTTTTTAGAGAGAGGCGGGCATCGGAGTACCCATTGTTTTCATTTGGACACTTGTCCATTTTTTTACTCTCTCATATTTTTTTTAGATAGCCCATAATTCTTTTGGGAGAGAAAGATCATGATCAACAGTGGAGCATTTAATTTTGTGGTGAATGCATGGCATGTCTTGCGTAACTCTTAATGCAAGAGTTAGCTTTATTTGGTGGGTGTACGTGAATCTTGATCTTGAATGCATGAAAGAAGTCTACACATAGGTCACAACTATTTAAATAAGCTCAATACAAATACAAGTAGCATATGAGTATATGGTTTGAAAAGTTTTTCATCATATGGCTCTGGTAGGATATATCATCATCGAGGAACTTTTGAATTTTAAGTTTTTTAAATAAATTCTCCGGATGTCAAGTCTTTCTTAGAACAATGTCATAGCAATTCTCTGCTTATACCAGATCATGACTAGCAATAACCTTGGACTTGAGTAAGCATGTGCATCCCACAAGTTTCAAGTTCTTAAGTGAGCCATTTACCAATAAACTCAAATCTTAGTAGAAACTAAGTTATAAACTAGGCACAGGTGAATTATAAGACAGAGCAACTATTCATCATTTCAACAAGGAAGAAGCACATATCTTACATCACATATAAGAGTGGAATTCATATTTTTGGTCTTTTTAGCATTTTCTCAGTTTTTTAATTAAAACATGAATAAAATCTAAAGATGAAGATTGCATTAAGTAAACACGCTAATGAAAAAAATAAGAATGCATGGAATTAAATATGCAATGCAACTAGCCACATACCTCGGAAGTGGGGGTCCTCCCCCAAGCTAGCTTTTGGTCGTTTTTTATTATTCTACAGCTTACCCTTTTAGGTCTGGTGAGCAAGACCTTTTCTCCCTTCATTTTGTGCTTGTTGATGGGCCTCCTTGTCCGGGAGAAGTGGACGAAGATGGCTGATCCTTCTTTGGTTTCCACATCATTTGATTTGTATTTGGAGGTGTGGTAACCTTTTGAACTTCCTTCCATACTTTATTCGTTTGTGGAAAGGTATTTTCTATCGGAGCTTTTCCTTTGTTTTGCTTAAAAGCTTTATTTTGCTCATCATTCTTTTCTTTTGAAACTGCCTTTTTTTTTTGCTCCGGCTTCTTTTCTTTTGGAGTCGCCTTTTTCTTTGGCTCCGGCTTTTGTGAGGGTCTTTTTACATATTTAGAGATGCTATAGATGATTTGAGGCTGTATTTGTACCTCTCTAATATCCTTATTCGGCCCATACTTGACACGGATCATTGAACATTGCTCTTGATGCCTTGGCCTGAACTCAAACTTTTCCTCTTTTCCGTTGATATTTAGGCTGATCTTCCCTGCCTTAACATCAATCTGTGCCCCTGCAGTGCTTAGAAATGGTCTCCCAAGGACCAAGGATTAATGGTGACTCCTTGGTAAGTTTCATTTCTAACACCACAAAATCCAGAGGAACGAATAATCCTCTGATCTGGACTGGAATGTCCTCAGCGATTCCAGCTGGATGTCTGACCGACGAGTCGGCCAGTTGGAGTGTCATCGTGGTTGGCTTTAATTGAGTGTAGTTGAGTTGGTCAAAAATGACCTTGGGCATCACGCTTACGCTTGCCCCTAAATCACATAGCGCATGATCGAAGCGCTGAGTCCTGATTGAGCATGTGATCGTGGGACACCTAGGATCCTTCTTCTTCTCTGGGAGACGGTTGAGTATAGCTGCACTACACTCTTCCGTCAGCTTTATTGTTTCTGCATATGGTAGTGGCCGCTTGTTGTTGATGATATCCTTGATGTACTTGGCATAGGAAGGCACATGCAAGACGTCCATTAAAGGAACGTTCACATGTATCTTCTCTATCATCTCGATAAAGCGCGTGAATTATTCATCCACAGCTTGCTTTCTGTTTCTGGTGGGAAATGGCAGATATGTGGTGTCCGTATACCCCAACGGGTCTTTTGGTGCCATTTCCTCAACCTCCAGTTCAGTTTCTTTTTGTGTTTTCTTATTCTTCTCTTGTTGCTCTTTGTTCTTCCCTGTATCATGGTTAGAGTTTGGTGGATCCCGAGTGGTCTTACCACCCCTCGTGGTCACCGCTTTCACATTTTCAGAATTATTCTTTTTATATTCAGCAGGAAGAGCAGCAGCTATCTGAGCTATTTGAGTTTCGATCATTTTATTGAAGCTCATTTGATTTTGTACAGAAGAAGATAAGTTTTCTATTTTTGTATTTATATTTTCAAACATTTTATCATTGGACAACAACTTTTTAGTCAAATTTTCATTAATTTTAACCTGTCCAAGAACTAAGTCCCTTAAGGAAGGTTGATTCGAATTGGACTTCGAATTACCTTGGAATGGTGGCCATGACTGATTATTCCAACCATTGTTCTGGTTGGCGCCTCCTTGTTGGCGGAACCCGTTGTTGATGTAGGCGGCGTCTTCACGGGTTTCGGGGCAGTCGGTCCCTGAATGGCCAACATCACCACAGACTTCACACGTCATGTGTGAGTCTATCGTGTTTACCGTATTTGTTTGGTTTTCTTGGTTTTTCTCAGACAGGTGTTTCATAAGGAGGTCTATTTTTGCGGCAAGCATATCCGTCTCCTTCACGGTATGCATGCCTTTTGTGTTTTGGCTGGTGCTTGTGGTTGAGTTCTCTCGTCATTCCAGCCTTGGTGTTCAACCATCTTTTCGATCAGGGCCTTAGCCCCGGCGGTGGTGAGCGATAAGAATGCTCCACCAGCGGCTGCATCAAGGTGCCCCTTCGACATGGGCGTGAGCCCGTTGTAGAAGTTTTGGAGCACCATCCAATTTTCCATGCCATGGTGGGGGCAGCTCAGGATATACTCCTGGAGCCTTTCCCACGCGTTAGGGATTGATTCAGTGGCATCTTGCTTGAATTGGAGATTCTTCCCCGCAAAGCATTGGTTTTGCTTATGGGAAAGAATTTAGCGAGGAATGCAGCTGAGCATTTGTAAGGACCTGTGTGGCCTAGAGGGGGGGGGGGGGTGAATAGGCCTGTCAAAAATCACAGCTTAAAACCAAATTAGATATGCCCCGGCACTACCGCCCTGTGCCCGGCACTGCCGCTCCCCCGGCACTGCCGGCCTCAGCGCGGTACTGCCGCGCAGATGAAGACCAGAAGCTGCAATTCGAAATCTAACCACAATCTGCAGATTCTATATGAATAGGAATGTAACAAAAGGCTATATGAACCAGCAGAAACAACTACTCCAAGCCAAATATGAAAGATAAAGTAGATCGAGCCAAACCCTAGAATATATCACAAGCTCATGAACATAGAGAATGAAACTAAGCAAGCACGCGAGACAAGTGATTTATCCCGTGGTTCAGCTCGCCACCAAGGCTTGCCTACCTCCACGTTGTTGAGGTTGACCACTTAGGTCATGAGCTTTGCAACTCAACCTCGTTCTCAAGTCAAGGAACCAAATCCTTGAGGTGAGGGGTAATCTTACTAGCTGCACAAGTGATTACAAACCTCCCTAGGCCGCCACATAAGTTGGCAAGGC
>CM019828.1:132266980-132395242 GCA_009763385.1 Coix lacryma-jobi var. lacryma-jobi
TTATTTCTAATCATATAACAAGCATGAAGCAATTAGACTAATGTTCTATGTGAGAATAATACAATACACACTTAGCTCTAATTCATATAATACACTACTAACCCTAGGGTAGCAATATATTATAAGAACTATACACTAGAATGTATATTATACTAATTCCACAAGAACTATTCAAAAGTTCATATTCTAGCAACATGATATAAGACCTATGATCTAAGTCATATACCAAAATATTAGAACAAGAACTATACTCTAGTTCATATGAAGAACTGTATCGAAAGAATGAAGAAAGGGCTCTAGAGATCAGATCTTTCTTATTCATACCCAATATCTCTCCAAGGAGCCAAGCCCTCCTTGCTAGCTTTGCCTAGCTCCCTCTCTAAGCACAAGAACAAAGAAGAACTAAGAAGAGGTTGTAACACCCTGATTTAATTTTTCCCCAATTGAATAAAATAAATTAGAAATTAAATAGGTTGTCTATTTAATTAGAGGAGGAAAATAAAATTTATTTATCATTTTAATGTTGCATTCATGCCATTGCATATTTTTATTGTGTGGTAAAAGTTTTTATTAAACCCGTTTAGGGCGAATCGAATGTATTCTATTACGAAAAGCAAGTAAAAAGATTTAGAAAATTTTATAAAGTCAAACTCAAGTTTTATTTACAAAATCTAGGGAAAATATTTTCAAAACCTTTCAAACAGATTTGGTTTCAAACTGGTTTTGATTTGAAATTAAAATGAATTTTCAAATGTTTGAAAAATAAAAAAGAAATGGCAAGGGACTCAACTCTCTCCCTCCTACCCAAATTGGCCCAGCCGAGTTTTTTTTATCTTCCCCGGCGCGCCCCACCTCCTGGCCCAACCCGGAGCTGCAGCCAAGCCTGCTCACCCCCCTTCCCCTTTCTCCTTTTCGCACAGCGCTGGCCCAACTTCTCCTTCCCTCGCGCCCAACTCCACGCAGCGCCGGCCCGCACGCCCTCCCGGCCCGCTCCGCAGCCGCAGCGCCTTCCCACAGCGCCCCGCCTCCCTGCCTCGCCGACAAGTGGGTCCCGCACGTCATCTCTCTCCCCTAACCTCCCTCCGCCCTATACGCTACCGCGCTCGTTCCCCCGCCCTCCCCGATCGATCGGCAGTGCCGAGCGCAGCCGCCACCCCTCTCCTCCCTACCTTTGCCCTATAATACCCTAGCCCTGCATCCACATCTCCCTTTACCGAGCTCTCCCTCCCTCTGCTGCCACCAGCGCCGCTAGCAGCCACCACCATAGTCAAAGCCGACCGGAGCTCGGTCCTCCTTCACCGAGCGGAGCTCCCCGACCCCTTCGAACACCGTCACACTCACGGAGCCGCGCCGCGACCGTGGGGCTCCTCCTCGGTGGACACCGGCGCTGGGATCCCCTCTGCCTCGACCACGCCGGAGCCAGAGACTAGGACGCCGCTGCCCCGTCGTCGCGAGCACCACCCGAGACTTCTCCGACCGCGCTGATCCCCTCGGTGAGCTCGCCAACTCCCCCGCTCTCTTTTCCGCCTACTCCCTCGCTGTCCCGTGCCCCGTAGCCGAAGCCGAGCGAGCTTCGCCATCGGCCGCAATGGCGCCGCCGTGTGCCATCCCCGCGCCGCCGTGCATTGCGTCGCCGGCCACTGTACTCGCCGCGTCGATTCCCCTGAGCCGTCCAGATCTGAGCGAACGATCCAGATTAGATCCAAACCTGAAGGGGTATGAACCCGGTCCACACTCCGGTGGACTCAGACCACCACACGCCTGCTCACCACGTCCGCGGCCACGTGGAACACCACCACCACTCCGCACGCGCCATCTGTCTGCCGAGTCAGCAGCCGCGCCATGTATCTTCTCTCTCCCTAGATCTAATCGCTGCCGCCCATAGCCAGATCGACGGCTGGTAATAGACCATACCCTTTCGCCGATTCAGTTTTGCAAAAGAGGCCTCCTCCTTTTTCCGAAACAACCCGCCGTCCACCCGCACAGCACCCTGAGTCAGCCGGAAACTTATAATACAGCCCCACCGTTTTTCTCAAAATGAGGCGCGGTCCCCTTGCCACCGCAGCCTGTTTTCGCTCGCGTGGCACACTGGATCCAATGGTTTTTCGCCGCGTGGTGGCACGTCGGAGTCTGCGTGGCCAGAGCTGGCCGGCTGAGGCCACTTTGCAGAAAGGCCCCCCTATTTAACTCGAATCAACCCGCACTCCTTTCACCCTATTCACTGAGTCTTGGGAAACATTCGATCTAGCCCTCGAGTTTTCGAATAAATGAGGCCCGGTCCAAGTGCCTATTTAAACTCAGATTTTATTTATTTAAATCCCGAAAATGACTTTGGTTTATTCACAGAATTGCCACCCAACTTCATTTGCGTTTTAACTCCGATTCGACCCATTCAACTTGCGTTAGATTCATAATTTCGTTCTCTACGCAGAAGATCTATTAGTTTACTGTTTTCATACTGTTTGTTGTACTGTTATTTATTTTGCTTTGTATGTGCCATGTATGTTGATTGGGCCAGAGAGTGCGGAGTACGAGGACGCTCCCGTTTATTCCTGTGATCCTGCAGATTCGACCCAGCCCGAAGGCAAGTGTTCTTGAACATCTTGCACCTATGATTTATTTTACTTTTAGTATTAGAGTAGTTAGATCCTGTAGATGCATGCTTGTCATTAAATTGAATCCCATGTTATGGTTTACTAGAATTCGATCTATTATCCTTGTCGCCTGTTTTGGGATGTTCGGGTAGAAGTCATGCTTAGCCTTGCAGTCATGTCGGGATGGGATGATGGTCAATTATAATTAATCCTGATTAATGAACTATGGAACAATGTGGTTATGGTAATTTTTGTAGAAACATGGTGTTAGGTAAATCTGGCAGGATGGACCCGCACTGGTGGTTTTGTGCCGTGAGACTCGGCAGCTGGTTTTGTTTTCTGGTTCTGGGCTCGTGCTAGTTATATCCTGCCTGGATCCCTAGGACCCGGTTCTTGGACAAGTAACCCGGCAAAATAGCGCAACCATGAGATCTGGATGGGCTGGACCTGGCCAATTAATTAGTTTTCTCCAAGTTATGCTACACGGGGGTTGTATAGTGGCTCAAGAGGGGTCCCTTGGGGTCGTTGACTTATGAACAGGGGAGAAACCTTAGAGTACGTGTAACACAGGCTTGGAGGGGCTTTGTAAAGGCCTTGCAGTGCAACCCGCTATGCACCTTGGCAGTGTTTAGCGTGACGGGAACTGCACGACTCATGGGTAACGATGTGCAACCTCTGCAGAGTGTAAAACTGATATATCAGCCGTGCTCACGGTCACGAGCGGGCTTGGACTTCTTCGAGATTAGTTGGTTACTGGTTACTGGTTCGGGTCATCTGATGGACTTCAGGTGCGGTTGCCTGATGGACTTTAGGTGTGGTTACTTGGTGCGACTCCAAGTGCGGTTACTTGGTGCGACTCCGAGTGTTGTTACTTTTCTACAGAGTCTGTGTCTATAACCTAGTAAATAGGTGCATAGGATTAATAGGATTAATAGGATGTGTTGCTTTAGGCGCTTGAGTCAAACAAAGTCAGCCTACCTTTGTTATAAGCCTCATAAGCATATATTTCCTACACTTGCGGAGTACATTTCGATGTACTCACCCTCATCTTTGTCCCCCTGCTACCCCACCCAGACGCTGGCGTCTACGCGAACACTGGTGGCTACATTCACGAGGAGCCGGAATATCCAGAGGACGGTGGCTACGACCCTGACGACCTGTACTAGGATGGCGCTACCCTCGGTCGACGTTCCTGTGGAGATGGAGTCTAGATTTCCGCATCTTCATCAGAGTCTTCATTAGAGTCAGTTATCATGAGAGTCTGTACTTTTTATTTCAGACCCGAGGGTCATTTATGTAATAAAGTTCGATATTATTAATAAAACATTGTTTTGATATTTACTATGATGTGAATATATGTATGAAAATTGATCCTGGCATACATATATTGTGCTCCAATTTTGTTCTTAAAATTGGGGTATCACAGAGTGGTATCAAAGCCTTGTTGACTGTAGGACGCTACCCTAGTCAGTCGTCGAGTTTACAAAACTATTTTAAAAGCCTCACCCTTTTTCTCACTTCTGTAGCCTGTCTCTGCTGAAAATTCAAACTCTGTTTTAAAGTAGGTCCTCCAAACTCGTAAGAAGCCCACCATAATTATGTGATCTCGTAGGTTGTTGTATGATATGTACTTGTGCATATGTAATGTTTTGGTTCTTTGTAATGATTGTTGGTGTGTTGCGACCGTCAGGTTGCAGTGACATCATTTGTTTAAAATGTTTTACTAATTAAATTAATTAACCAGATCAGGGTTGTTATATATCTATCTATCATGTCTCACTTTTACTCCTGGAAAATGTAACAGATGGTTGACACCAGGAGCAGCGCGGGTAACGCGGGCAACGCCGGTAACGCCGGTAACGCTGGCGGGGCAGGTGGCAGCCAGCCGCCCCATCCACCTCCGCCCCAGTACGACCCGCTCCAGATGGCCCAGGTGCAGAATGAGATGATGCATAACATGGCCCAGATCATGCAGTACATGCAGCAGATGGCCCAGGGTGCTCAGGGTGCTCAGGGTGCAGGAGCTGCACCGCCACCCCGACCGGAGGACACACTCAGGAGCTTCATGATGACACGCCCGCCCGTGTTCCACCACGCGATCGAGCCGATGGATGCTGATGATTGGCTCGAGGCTATTGCGGGCAAGTTGCAGCTTGCTCATGTTGGGGACCAGGATAAGGTTCTCTACGCCGTGCACCAGCTTCAGGGCCCGGCGAAGGACTGGTGGACTGCCTACACCGCCGCTCGCGGGAACGCCACCGCCGTCACCTGGGAGGAGTTCCGCAAGGCCTTCCGTGACCAGCACGTCCCCGCCGGCGAGATCAAGGTGAAGCGCCGGGAGTTTCAGGACCTCAGGCAGGGCGCGATGTCAGTGCGTGAGTATTTCACGCGGTTCACCCAGCTATCCCGTTACGCCCCAGGTGACGTGGATGAATATGGCAAGAAGCAGGATTGCTATAGGCAAGTTTTAATTTTGCCAATACCTTTTCACTAACCCATAATTCATATCTTATACTTCTTTCTATCACCACCTGTCAAGTAATTCAATTGTTGTCTGCTTCAGGCTTGGGCTCAACCCCGGACTCCGCTACGCACTAGCTTCAAATGAGTTGTCCTCATTCCAGAAGTTGGTTGACCGTGCCTTCGCAGTGGAGAGGGAAAGGAAGGACCTCGATGCAGATCGCAAGAGGAAGATGACCTTCCAGGGACAGTCCTCCAGCAGCTCCACTCGTCCCCGCTACGCTCTACCTGCTCCAGCTCTCAGGCAGTATCCTCAGCAGCAGCAGCAGTACCGGCCGCCCCAGTTCCGGCAGCCCGCTCCCCAGTACAGGCACCCAGCTCCACACCAGCACCAGCAGCAGCAGCCGCCCCGCTAGGCTCAGGCACCTCGCCCGAGTCTTCCAGCTCCACAACAGCCCCGTCCAGCACAGGGGGCAGGTCAGATTGGTCTCTGCCACAAGTGCAACCAGATGGGACACTTCGCCAACAAGTGTCCACAGAGGCAGCAGGCTCCACCGCAGTCACATCCCGCAGGCCAGCCCCAGAGCTACACTCGTGGTCGTGTGAACCACGTGACAGCAAAGACTGCTCAGACAACACCAGATGTGGTGTTTGGTACGTTCCTTATTGATTCACATCCAGTTACAGTCTTGTTTGATTCTGGAGCATCTCATTCTTTCATATCAGCATCCTGCGCATCTAGATATAATATGAGTAAAGTGTTGATGAAAAAGCATCTGCTAGTGAACTCCCCTGGAGGAGAACTGATATCGAGGCATGTGTGCCCGAATGTGAGCTTAACCATAAGGGGGTAGTCTTTCCCGCCTCGCTTATTATCCTAGATTCTGGAGGCATTGATGTCATTCTAGGAATGGATTGGCTTCGCAAGTACCAGGGCGTCATTGATTGTGCTCAGAGGCTTATCACAGTGAAGCATCCAGATGGCACGGAGATTTCATATCAGGCACCGCCGCAGTTGACTGAGACAGCAAGAGCTTATGAGGCCGTCGTGGTACCTGATATCCGAGTGGTGAAGGAGTTCCCTGATGTCTTCCAGAAAGTGCCAGGTATGCCACCTGATCGTGAGATAGAGTTCTCTATTGATTTAGTTCCTGGCACTGCACCTATATACAGGCGACCATATAGAATGGATGCCGAAAAGCTAGCTGAGTTGAAGACACAGATCCAGGAGCAGTTAGAGAAGGGGCATATTCGTCCTAGTACATCCCCATGGGGAGCTCCGGTGATCTTTGTTCCGAAGAAGGATGGAGGCCAACGGATGTGCGTTGATTACCGCACATTGAATGAAGCCACCATCAAGAACAAGTACCCTATTCCTCGCACTGATGATCTGTTTGATCAGTTGAAGGGTGCTCATGTGTTCTCGAAGATTGACCTGCAAACAGGTTATAATCAGCTGAAGATTCGTGAAGCTGATATTCCGAAGATGGCATTTGTGACTCGATATGGGCTGTATGAGTATACCGTGATGTCCTTCGGCTTGACTAATGCCCCTGCTTTCTTCATGTATCTGATGAACAAGGTTTTCATGGAGTTTCTGGACTTGTTCGTCGTGGTATTCCTTGATGATATCCTGATATTCTCGAAGAATGAAGAAGAACATGAGAAGCATCTGAGGTTAGTGCTGCAGAAGCTCAGGGAGCATCATTGTATGCGAAGCTGAGTAAATGTGAGTTCTGGTTGAAGAAGGTTGCATACTTAGGGCATATCATCTCAGAGGGTGGAGTATCTGTTGATCCAGGCAAGATCCAAGATATATTGGACTGGAAGGCACCTCAGAATGTCACTGAGATTCGGAGTTTCCTCGGTATGGCTGGATATTACCGCAGATTCATTGAAGGATTCTCCAAGATCGTGAAGCCGATGACGAGGCTGACTGAGAAGGGTGCGAAGTTCGTATGGTCCCCTGATGCCAGGCTAGTTTTGAGGAGTTGAAGGCGAGGTTGACTGCTCCTATCCTTGTCATGCCAGATGTTCAGAAGAACTTCACGGTCTATTGCGATGCATCTCGACAGGGTCTGGGATGTGTGCTTATGCAGGAAGGTCGTGTGATTGCCTATGCCTCAAGACATCTCAGGAAGCATGAGCTGAATTATCCTACACATGATCTGGAGTTGGCAGCTGTTGTTCATGCTCTGAAGATCTAGAGGCACTATCTGATGGGCAAGAAGACGGAGATATACACTGATCATAAGAGCTTGAAGTACATCTTCACCCAGCCGGATCTGAATCTCCGCCAACGAAGATGGCTAGAGTTGATTAAAGACTATGATCTGAGTATCAACTATCATCCGGGCAAGGCAAATGTTGTAGCAGATGCCCTGAGCAGGAAGGTCTACTGCAATGTGCTTGAGATCAAGGAGCAGCGACCCAAGTTGCATGAGGAGTTTGAGAAGCTCAACTTGGGTATTGTTGGTCATACTGATGCAGTAGCCTTGGAGGTTGATTCGACCTTGGAGCGTGATATCCGAGCAGGGCAGCTCACTGATGAGTATCTGCTAGAGATCAGACAGTTGATCAAGGAAGACAAAGCCCCTGGATTCACAGAGGATGATCAGGGTGTTTTGTGGTTCAGAGACAGAATCTGTGTTCCTGATGTGAAGGCTATCAAGGAGTTGATTCTGAGGGAAGTTCATGATTCAGCCTACTCTCTCCATCCAAGCAGTACCAAGATGTACCAGGATCTGAAGCAGTATTACTAGTGGTATGGGATGAAGAGGGAAGTAGCAGAGTATGTGGCCTTGTGTGACACATGTCAGAGGGTCAAGGCCCAACATCAGAGACCAGCTGGTTTGCTACAGCCTCTGCAGATTCCAGAGTGGAAATGGGAACAGATCAGCATGGATTTCATCATTGGTTTGCCCAGGACACAGTCTGGTTATGACTCTATTTGGGTCATAGTTGATCGCTTGACCAAGGTTGCTCATTTCATTCCAGTCAAGGAGTCATATCGTGGACCACAACTTGCAGAGTTGTACATGTCCTGCATTGTGTGCTTGCATGGTGTGCCGATGATCATAGTGTCTAACAGAGGTACACAGTTTACATCCAGATTCTGGAAGCGGTTGCATGAGTCCATGGACACCCGCCTCAGTTTCAGTTCAGCTTATCATCCGCAGACCGATGGTCAGACAGAAAGGGTGAATCAGATTCTTGAGGACATGTTGAGAGCCAGTGCGCTTCAGAATAGCCAGAGTTGGGATAAGAGTCTTCCTTATGCAGAGTTCTCTTATAACAACAGCTATCAGGCCAATCTCAAGATGTCACCCTTCGAAGCACTATATGGCAGGAAGTGCAGAACTCCTCTGTTCTGGAACCAGGTTGGAGAAAGGAAAGTCTTTGGCCCTGAGTCGATAGAGGAAGCTGAAGAACAGGTGACAGACCAGGATGTCAGAGATATCATCCGAAGATGATTACTCCGACTAATCCCGGACGGCGCAGGAGATCCAAAGACTTGTCACGTAGTGTACTTGTATTAGGACTCCGACTTGTAACTTAGCCGAGTTGTATAAGGAAGTCTTGTAAATAGAATAGGACTCTTCCTCTATAATCGGCTAGGACTCGGACTGAGCCATGGATTACCCGGATATATAAGGGGAGTCAGGCGCAGGTCCTAGACAACTCAACTCTCGATTATAATTATACACAAAGGCACACACCACACTGGACGTCGGGTATTACGCTATTTAGCGGCCTGAACTAGTATAAATCGCTGTCTCTGTGTAATCGCCGGGTCCTACGAACGCCGATCCCCACCGAACAAATAGTCCTGAGTAATCTCAAGACTAGTTGCCGGTTAACAAACACCGACAGCTGGCGCGCCAGGTAGGGGCTTTCGACGATTCGACGATCAAAACCTCGGTGAAACACGTCAACATGTTCTCGGCGGGATCAATTTTCATTTTTGGCTCATGGACTTGCGTTGCTGACAATCAAGGAAGGCTCCATAGTCAACTTGACACCCAATCGCAGACGCAGGCCACGCCAAACACGGAACCACTCGCCCAGCAGCTTGCAAGATTGCAGATTCAAGAAACGCATCCAAAGGAGGGCGACTCAGGGACATCCGACTCCTACCCAGATTCAAACTCTCAAGGAAAGGACTCGGATCACACCCAAGCGATCCCTTTTGGTCTGCGGAACTCTGCTGAAAGCATCCAGGACCTGATCGAAGCCAAATTCAAGGAGTATCAGCAGATAACCTTGACTGGAGCTCAAAAAGGACTCGTTTTCAGCTCTACCAATGAGGGTAACATCGTCCATTGGCCAATTCAGCCTGCTCCGGCTAGACTGGTTGGCACAATTGACCAGCAACTTCCATATCAGCACGGACATCAGCTCCCCTTTGAGGATCATGACACCTCAACAGAGCTAATCTCCAGTAATTCTACATTAGAGTCTGTTACCCCGGGATCAAGCCAAAGCATCAACCGAGAAGTCTTCATGACAGGGCACCAGTCGTCCCTACGACCACCAACGCCCCCAGATGTCTGTCCAGACGATGAAACTCTGAGCATGATCTCGGATAACGACCCGGAGGCACCTGGAGAAACAGAGTCTTTGAAGACCGAAAGAATCCAGAGGAATAAAGCCAAAGAAGCTCGCAGAAGGCGGGCTACTCATCGCAAGGAAGCTGTAGAGCGCTACAATGCACGTCTGGAAGAGTACAATACTCGAAGGCGTCTGGAAGCAGAGGTGGAACGCCAGAATCGCGATGAAGATATCTATTCTCACAGCGACAGATGGCGTCCCGATTGCTCCCGCAACCTTGACCCTGAGTTCATGAGGGTAGCAGGACACAAAGTCTACCAGACACCTTACCAGAACATCTTGGCTTTAGCCACCGAGATGGGTGCTAAGGCCAACCGCACTCCGGAGGAGGAACGACGGCTAGTCATGCTTCAAACTATTGCGCTTCAACTCCAGGGCCACAACCTCGGGTCCTTAGCTGATGAGCAAGACTCATCCAACCCAGGACAGAGGCGCCCTGTTCAGGAAAGGCTTGGTAGGGTCCCGGCAAGGAGTCGCCTGGGTCCCCGAGCACCCGATCAAGCCGAAGGAGGAGCCGAGTCCTCATATAGAGGAATCACAGTTACGACACTTGATGCAGTCGACCGTTTTCCCTGTTTTTCCAAAAGACTACGAGAAGTCGCCTTCCCGTGGAAATTCAAACCCGGGAACTACTCTAAGTATGATGAAAAAACAGAGCCCAAATGGTGGCTTAGGCTGTATGCTCAAGCAGTGGAGTTAGCTGGAGGGAGCAATGATGTCAAAGCACTCTACCTTCCAATGGCTCTGGAGACAATGCCACTCGCTTGGTTTGACAGGCTCAAGCCCGAATCCATCGACTCTTGGGAACAACTGCATCGTATCTTCATTGAAAACTTTGCCGGTGTCCCAGAGAGGTCGGACCCGCGGACGAAGCTCAGAGCTTGCAAGCAATTGAAGAATGAATCAATGAGGGAGTACTACAGGCGATTCTCAGAAATTCGCTCTACAGTCTCCGACATCACTGATAGAGAAGTAATCGACCTTTTTGGCAATGGCATTTGCGAAAGGTACAATTACAAAGATTTCATCAAGCAAGACCCGATCACCGCCGACGATTTCCATCGGGCTGTGAACTCCATGATGGCGACAGAGGAACGCACTCAGGAGCGCTTTCCAGATAGGAACACGCAAGGTGATCGAGGCAATAACCAGAAGGGTAACCAGGCATCACAGCAAAACACCCGCAAGAGAGCAGGGGATAATACCGTTGCCGCCATGGAACCCCAGAAGAAAGGAAACAAGCCCTATACCTTTGATGACTTGCTCGACGGACCTTGTCCCTTCCACCCAAAAGGTGGACACATAGCAAGGTACTGCCGACAGCTCAAGGAACGAGGCCTGAACCCGGACTTCAATAAGAACAAGAAGGACAAAGGGAAGAAGACAGCTGAGGATCCTCCACAAGGCGACGGTGGGTTCCAACACCCCAAAGGCACTATCAACGTTATCTTTGGCGGTGTAACTACCAGCGACAGTAAAAGGCTCCAGAAGCTTTCTCTGCGAGAAATTATGGCAGCGGAACCAACAGCACCCAAGTACCTCGACTGGTCTGAACACCCGATCAGCTTCTCTAGAGCTGATCAGTGGACTAGCGTCTCCAATGCAGGGCACTACCCGCTAGTGCTCGACCCAACGGTCGCAGGCTATACACTTGGAAGGGTACTCATTGATGGCGGAGTAGGACTCAACGTCATATTTGCAGGCACCTTGAGGAAAATGAACTTGGACCTCGCAACTCAGCTCACTCCATCAACTGCTCCTTTCTACGGCATAGTACCCGGAAAAGCAGTTGTACCACTCGGAAGGATCATACTACCCGTTACATTTGGAACTCTAGTCAATTATAGGACGGAGTACATTAGTTTCGAGGTAGCGGACTTCGAGTCATCATACCATGCCATATTTGGGCGACCAGCCATTGCGAAGTTCATGGCAATACCCCACTACCCATATCTCCTATTAAAGATGCCGGGTCCTAAAGGAATCCTAACCTTCAGAGGTGATTTGAAGCGATCATTTGATTGTGACACAGAGGCTGTCCAAATCGCTGAAAAAGCTCAACTCGCCCTAGAGGTTCAGGAACTTGCTCAGATGGTGCATACTACCAAGCCTGGAGATTCAGAAATCCCAACTAAGAAGGCGAGTACTATCCAACCATCAGCAGAAGTCTCTACAAAAGCTATTGATCTGGAAACCGGTGATCCCTCAAAGACAGCGGTTATCAGTGCTCACCTATCTGAAGAATAGGAACTCGCGCTCACCAAGTTCCTTAGAGCAAACAAAGATATATTTGCTTGGAAACCAGCGGATATGCCTGGAGTCCCAAGGAACTTGGCTGAGCACAAACTCGAACTGAAGGAAGGCTCAAGACCCATCAAGCAGAGGCTACGCCGTTTCTCACTAGAAAAGAAGGAAGCAATCAAGAAAGAGATAGCTAAACTACTCGCCGCTGGATTCATTAGGGAAATCCTGCACCCCGAGTGGTTAGCTAATCCAGTACTTGTCAAAAAAAAACTCTACCGAGTGGCGCATGTGTGTAGACTACACGAACCTCAACAGGCACTGTCCAAAAGATCCCTTCGGATTACCAAGGATAGACCAGATAGTCGACGCCACCGCAGGTTCCGCTCTACTTTCTTTTCTGGACTGTTATTCTGGGTATCATCAAATTGCCCTCAAGGAAGAAGATCAGCTCAAGACATCGTTCATTACTCCTTTCGGGGCATACTGCTACAAAACCATGTCCTTTGGTCTAAAGAACGCTGGGGCTACTTATCAACGCGCCATCCAAGATTGTCTGGGTGATCAAATCGGTCGCAACGCAGAAGCCTATGTTGATGATATAGTCATAAAAACAAAGGACCCGACTACCCTGATCACAGACCTAGAGGAGACCTTCAACCGATTACGCGCTTACCAATGGAGGTTGAACCCTACCAAATGCGTCTTCGGGGTACCCTCAGGCCAGCTACTCGGTTTCCTTGTTAGCCATCGCGGCATTGAGGCTAGTCAGAAGCAAATTGCCGCCATTATCAACATGAAGCCTCCTACCTCAGTCAGAGATGTTCAGAAGCTAACCGGGTGCATGGCTGCATTAAACCGGTTTATCTCACGCTTAGGAGAAAAGGGACTACCTTTCTTCAAGTTACTTAAGGCTGGCGACAAGTTTCAGTGGATAGAGGAAGCAGATAAAGCTTTTGAACAGCTCAAAGGCTACCTCACCAATTCCTCGATTCTAACACCGCCAGAGTCCAAGGAACCAATGCTGTTGTACATTGCCGCTACTACACACGTCGTGAGTACGGCTATCGTGGTCGAACGCAAGGACGACAAGCACATCTACAGTACTCAACAACCAGTTTACTACATTAGTGAGGTACTCTCCGACTCCAAAGTCAGATACCCACAAGTGCAGAAACTGCTTTATGCCCTACTCATATCCTCGAGGAAGCTGCGACACTATTTCGACGCTCATAAGATCACAGTAGTCACAGATTTTCCTTTAGGAGAAATCCTTCACAACCGTGATGCTACTGGCAGAATCTCTAAGTGGGCAGTTGAATTAGGCGTGCTCAACATCAAGTTCACTCCCAGGAAAGCCATTAAGTCACAAGCTTTAGCTGATTTCGTTGCCGAGTGGACAGAGATACAGCAGCTTCAAGACAGTGCTATTCCTGATCATTGGAAAATGTACTTTGATGGTTCCTTAAAACTTGGAGGAGCAGGAGCCGGGGTCCTTTTTGTATCACCTGCGGGAGAACAGCTCAAGTACGTTCTGCAAATATTATGGTCGGCTACCAACAATGAGGCAGAGTACGAAGCATTAGTTCATGGACTCAAGCTAGCAGCTACTCTAGGCATTAAAAGATTACTAGTCTATGGCGATTCCTCTGTGGTCATTCACCAAGTCAACAAAGATTGGGACTGTACCAAGGAGACAATGAACGCTTACTGCGCTGAAGTCCGCAAACTAGAGAAGCACTTTGCGGGGCTAGAACTCATTCACATTACCCGGGACCTTAATGTAGCAGCTGATATCCTCGCTAAATTGGGTTCTGACAGAGCACAAGTTCCCAATGGTACCTTTGTGCATGAGCTATCCAAGCCTTCTATCAGAGAAACGGAAGAACCTGAAGCAGCGCCTTCCAACCAGGTCCTATCCCTATCGCCCGACTGGACGCACGTATTCATTGACTACTTCAAAGAGCATAAACTCCCAATTGATAAGACTGAAGCCGAGCAAGTCACCAGACGTAGCAAGAATTACGTCCTAGTCGGGGATAAACTATACAGACGTGGTGCCTCGTCAGGAGTCCTCCTCAAGTGTATTACACCAGAAGAAGGCAAGGAAATCTTGAACGAAGTCCACTCTGGTTGTTGTGGCAATCATGCAGCTTCAAGAACACTAGTCGGAAAGATCTTCAGGTCAGGATATTTCTGGCCATCAGCTTTCAAAGATGCAGAAGACTTAGTTCGCCGCTGTCAGTCGTGCCAATTCTTTGCAAAGCAACAGCACGTACCCACACATGAGCTAATCTGCATCCCTCCGTCATGGCCCTTCTCATGTTGGGGACTCGATATGGTGGGTCCTCTCAAGCGTGCTCCAGGCGGATTCGAGTACTTATACGTCGCAATCGACAAATTCACAAAGTGGATTGAGTACATGCCTCTAGTCAAATTCAACGCTTCCAAGTCAGTACAATTCATGCAGAGCATCTTCCATCGGTTTGGAATGCCGCACAGAATCATCACTGATCTTGGGTCCCCTTTCACGGCAATTGAATTCAAGACATGGGCTAGCGACTGCGGCATAAGGATAGACTATGCCTCAGTAGCCCATCCACAGTCTAATGGTCAAGTAGAACGAGCCAATGCCTTGATCCTCGCAGGGTTGAAACCAAGACTTTTTGACTTGCTCAAGGATCACGGCGGCAAGTGGGTTGAAGAATTGCCTAAGGTAGTCTGGGGGCTACGAACGCAGCGCAGTCGGGCAACAGGACAGACTCCTTTCTTTTTGGTATATGGCACTGAAGCAATCCTCCTGGCTGACTTAATCTGGAAATCCCCACGGATAGAGCAGTACAATGAAGGAGAAGCCGATGATAGCAGGCGGATAGAAGTCGACAGCATAGAAGAAGCTAGACTGACCGCACTATTTCAATCTGCAAGATACCTTCAAGGGATGAGACGATACTACGATAAAAATGTCCATCACCGTACGTTCCAAGTGGGAGACATGGTACTGAAGAAGATTCAAAATACTACAGGACGCCACAAGCTCATGAGTCCATGGGAGGGTCCTTATATTGTATCCAGAGTAACAAGACCCGGGTCGTTTGAATTAGTCACTGAAGATGGATCTCCACTGCCAAACTCGTGGAACATAGAGCATCTGAAGAAATTCCATACTTAAGGACTACGCTGCAAATCAGACCCAGGGCATTTGTAATCACTAGTCGGATATTAATAAAGTTTGAAGTTCATTTACAACCTTGGCGATTTATCCAGACAATACTTGACTATTCAGTCTTTTATTAAAGTCTCTGCCGAGGCAAGACTCTACCTCCGATTAGTACTAACTACTCGGATAGACTGGTTCAGCGGAAACCAAACTTGAGTTACGAGCCTCGAGCTCAATACAACTCATATGATAGTACGGCTTGAGCACCCGGCTATCAGCCTATAGTAAATACGGAATCTATCGTAGTAGAGACCGGTTTCTATAAGGCGTAACAAGGCGGGATAAGTACCCACCTTGTTGCACAACTCATTGGACAGAGGTCCACCTACTTTCGCACTCAAGCTGCGATCCTCAAGAGGATACGATTCACCCAGAAGGAATCTACGCAAAGATCCTTTAAGAGGTGCTTGATCAAAATTATCCCTTGAACAAGGGTACTAAGAGTAGTACTCGGGCAAGACTAATGTTCTCTAGAAAAAAGATAGAGAAACAGAGTCCTATGACCCAATTAATGTGCTAAAAAGCACTCGGATCGACCCGTTTAATCAGACGCCTGGTCATACATCCACAATAAACAAACACACAACCCATTTCCAAGTACTGACTTGTCGCAATTTGGAGTTGGACTCACATCAAAAGTAATATATATATTTCATTACTTAAAAAGTATCTACAGGAGATTACAAGGTGATGCCAAAGAAAGCAAGGAGCCTACTACATGAGTTCTAGAATATCTGAGTACTCCTCTGCCGTGGCCTTCACCTCTTCCTGCATCGCCGCGTGATCTTCATCACTCTTACCCTCAGGAAGGGTCATCAAGGTACCAAGATCAAACGACGGCATGTGAAGACGAAGGGTAGCCATCAACCCTTGGACGACGAAGAAGGACATTTCCTTGATGTATTGAGCCAACCGCTTTGGGGCAGCTTTGGCTCGCTCAATCAAGGACTCCTCCGCTCCTTCTGGCGCCGGTATCATCCTGAGAAGTGGCTCCACGGCTTGCTCCAATTCCCGTGTAGATTTCAAAGCCTGCAAAAGATCTTGGTCAGCACCCTCACGGATCAATTTGGCTTCTTGAAGAGTACTTTGCGCATTAGCAAATACCTCTTCAAGCTCCGCCTCCTTGCGGTTATAAGCATTCTGCCATCCTGAAGCTTTACTATTTGCATCTGCACAAGTCCAAATCAAAAATGAGACTGGATTACGTCAACAGATGAAGATTAAGAACTCGGATTTCACGAGTACCTTCTAGCTGCTTCTTGGCAGACTTCTTCAGATCCTTGATCTTTTGCTCAGCGGAAGCAGCCTTGGAGATTAGCTGAATCTCTCTGTCATTGGCAGCGTCTCGCTCGGCTACCACAGACTCAAGGTTACCCTGGAGTTCGTTAATCTTGTCGTGAAGTACTTGGGTAGCGAGTTTTTGCCGGATCAGATCCTCGGCAATGTACTCTTTGAGCTGCTCAACCTCCCGAGCTGTCTCCCGTCGGATCCGGATAACTTGGTCCCGGACTTTGAAGTCAAAAGCCTGCAAATACAAGTATACAATAAGTACTCGGATGAGTTCCTAAAATACAAAGGAAGAATTGGGATTTCTTACCTCAATAAACTGCTGAAGTGCGTCATACGGTGACTTCAGCTGGTCACTCAGCTCTTTCAGCCGAGTGAGGTCTTGATCATAACCGAAGACGTCTAAGGACGCGCCCTGGCGGGAGGACTCGGGCGCATCTTGAGGACCTCCTCCGGGACGACTGGAGGACTCTGCCTGTATCTGTGCCACAACCATCTCAAGAGTTGGTTCATGCGGCTGTCGAGTACGGAAAAACCAGTCACTCCAAACTCGATCAAACTCCAATTGTGCCTGGGAACGGAAAATGGAGTATGGCCAACCAACCTGAGTATTAGGCACAGCATCAGGAGCAGTATCAGGCGTCGGCTCGAGGAGAGAAGATTCAGGCAGCACATCTACCTGGGTGAAGGTAGGTGGCACCGTAGAGTCATCCTCCGCGGGAGCTTCCGACTCCTCTGCTATGATAGGGTCCGGCGTAGCATCAATAGATGCAATAGCCGGCTTCGCTTTCCTGAAAAGGCAGAGCCAGTCTCCTTACAGACAGTATTCAGACTTTATTCTAAAGCAAAGAGACGCAACTTACTTTGTGAATTTAAAAGTCTTAGGCAGTTTCAAAGGCGGCGGCAGATCAGATGACCCGTCACCAGTTTTGCCTTCGGAAGCACCCTGCTCCGTTTCGGTACCTAATATACCATGGCATATGAGACAATGCTATCAAAAACAAGGATATAACTACAGAGTACTCGGGTTTCCCCTTACCAGGATTACCCGGCTTGTAGTATTTTTTGTATAAATCTTGTGGTAAAGAAACTTTACGACAAGCACGGCGATTACTGGTGCGAGCCTTCTTCTGAAGAGGCGCTCCCATATCCACCTGAGGGGTCGGTGATCGCTTCCAACTACTTCCTTCCTCAGGATCTACGATCATGACATCAGAATCAGTCGACTCTGAGTCTAGCCAGTCTAGATCAACAGAAGAACTTGGTTTACTTGATAAATCTTCGCTTCGGATGGGTCCTTCCAAAGCTATACCTCCGCCTTCCTGAGCTGACCCTATATCAAAGAAGCATATTAAACAAGTCAGAAGGATTGCTACAGAGAAAACTAATGACTCCATAAGCTCAAAGACTAACCCGTGGAGGAGGGTTGATACTTGAAAAAGTAGCCATGATGGGAGCTAGGTGTTCACGACTTTTCAGCAGTCAGTTCACTCGGTTTAGCACCTCAAGGTTCGAGAGGGGCTCCTCGGCGTGACGACTTGGGTCATTCAATCCTAAGAACTCGAACCCAAAGTTCGCTCGCTGCTGTAGAGGATGGATGCGCCGGGCAATGAAGTCTTGGACAACGTTGTACCCGGACAAACCAGTGCTCTTCAAAACCTCTATATGAAGCAAGAGCGGCTCGATGGTGGTGAGTTCTTCATCAGATATGCTCTCCTTCCACTCTCGAGTCTTCTGAGGCGGCCACCCATCATGACGAAGCAAAGCCGGGGGTGGATTACCTATATAAAACCACCTAGATGCCCAGTCTTTGACAGACTCAGACAACTCTACAGATATATACTTTTGGGTTAATCCCTGCCTAACCTGAAGGCTAGCCCCTCCGACTACTTCAGTTCTAGCATCACTAGGCTGACACTTGAACCAGAAAAAGTAGCGGAAGAGGGAGAAATTGGGACATATCCCCAAAAAGGCCTCACAAAGGTGAACAAAAATGGAAATATGAAGCACTGAATTAGGAGTTATATGGTTTAAGGTCAAACCATAGTAATGCAGTAGCCCGCGGAAGAAATCAGACGCAGGCAACCCCAATCCCCGCTCCACCATAGCCTTGAACATGACTATCTCGGTGGTATTGGGGGCGGGGGCTCGGTGATCGACAGGCACTCTCCAGCCATCAAGTGCCTGCGCCCTCAAGTATCCTTGCTGCGCCAGGAATGCTAGCTCTGCTTCGATTGTATCCGGCTTCTTCCAAGCCAAGACATCAGTCGGGGGATTAGGGTGTTTTGGCTTTCCGGTGGTGGTGATCTTGGATTTAGGTGCTTTCTTGGGACCCATGTTGATCACCAAGGATTTCTTACGCATCAACTAGCAAGATGATTGAGGATTGGGAACTTGAAGGCAAGAGCTTGATGGCGGCGTGAGGAAATCAGCAACCGCCGGCGGCTTATTATAGATCTGTTCGAGGAACCGTTTCGTCTTTTTCAGTGACGGCGTGACGACAACGTTAGGAACCCTAACGGCTGGGCACCACGTGTCAAACGACGTCATAACAGAAGGGCTGAAGCGGTATTCCGACAAAACTTTCCGATTACAAGAAACACATAGTACTCGGATAAAAGGATAAAGGACTCGGAAATTATTCCAAGTACCCGGATTCTTATTATTATTACTCGGAATTACAACAGAAGTACATGGAAGCATCTTGAGATACAATAACTTTCATCAAAGGTCAAATCAAGGTGTAAAACGTAACTCTACCAAATTCAAGGCACGTAGCCTTGATGCATGAGCACCAAGGACAGGGTTCAGTGAGACGCAGTAAAACAGGTACAGAACCTTGGGTTGACACATGAGCCTTTTCAGTTCATCCCAAGGTGGGTCTCAGGTACACCCAAATGCTCAAAGAGCTAAGGGGAAGACCATCACCCTCGCCGCCCTTTTGACAACCTGTGACTACAAGGTTATTCACCAGTGGTAGTCACAAGAGTTCTTCTAGGCGCCGCTCTGTACTCTACTGCCCGTGACCACTTGGAAACCACCCTAATGGGAGGATCCCTTCACAAGAGTTCTTCTGGGTGCTTCATCTATTCTACAGAAGGAAGAAACCCGGGGGCTCAGCCATCTCTGCTACTACTACTATAATGCTCATGGGACTAAGGCAAGTTATACACTTCAATGGATGTGAGTTTCTTCGCTTCCCAGGCAGGGTATTTATAGGCAGATTGGGGGTGGTCTATGGAATTGGTTCAGCTTCAAGAATGACTGCAATACCAATAATTCACCGCTATACTGTGGCGCATGTGAAGTTCAGTAACAGTTCTGATTCCCGCATGCACTTCAAGGCACAAGCGACAAAGTCTACAGTTAAAGAAAATGACAAAATGTCATTACTGCGTACAGTTGGGACAGTCACCAGTCAATTATTGTTGACCTCTGGTAATATTTTTCCAGTGGGGGGTGATATGGGATGTTTGTTGAAAACATTACCCACCTGAAGCTGGACATCTATTAATTAGATGGTTTAAGCAATAAATTGGTGACACAATCCGACTCCTTCAAGACCTTAATGGATTGTTCAAACCTTTGGTTATACAGACCCTAAAGACCGACTACTATAGTACTCGGATCTCAGGCTCGGGGGCTGCAGGGTACTATCCATTAAAGAAATGTTTTTTCTTATTTCAAGGATAACTTGGAAAAGGTTCAACAGATCCTCAAAGTTATTATAAATAACAAGAGGCTCGGGGGCTACACCCTATGAGTGCGCTTTTTATGAAAAGCGCACGCCATAAGTTTTTTTCAAGTTTCAGAGCACTTCAGGATTTCTCAAGACATTACTCAGAGATTCTCAAGGAGAAGCTAGAAGATAACGTCATGAAGAAATGATGAAGAGCTCGGGGGCTTGACGGACCAGGATGTCAGAGATATCATCCGAAGATGATTAATCCGACTAATCCCGGACGGCGCAGGAGATCCAAAGACTTGTCACGTAGTGTACTTGTATTAGGACTCCGACTTGTAACTTAGCCGAGTTGTATAAGGAAGTCTTGTAAATAGAATAGGACTCTTCCTCTGTAATCGGCTAGGACTCGGACTGAGCCATGGATTACCCGGATATATAAGGGGAGCCAGGCGCAGGTCCTCGACAACTCAACTCTCGATTATAATTATACACAAAGGCACACGCCACACTGGACGTAGGGTATTACGCTATTTAGCGGCCTGAACCAGTATAAATCGCTGTCTCTGTGTAATCGCCGGGTCCTACGAACACCGATCCCCACCGAACAAATAGTCCTGAGTAATCTCAAGACTAGTTGCCGGTTAACAAACATCGACAACAGGTCAGACAGATCCGAAGCAACCTGAAGACAGCTCAGTCTAGACAGAAGAGTTATGCAGATGTCAGACGACGTGAGCTGGAGTTTCAGATTGGGGACTATGTCTATCTGAAGGTGTCACCCTTCAGAGGTCTTCGGAGGTTTAATGTCAAAGGGAAGCTATCTCCGAGATTCATTGGCCCTTTCAAGGTGATTGACAAGAAAGGTGCAGTTACTTATCAGCTGGAGTTGCCTGCACGTCTGGCAGATATTCATAATGTGTTCCATGTATCCCAGCTGAAGAGATGCCTTCGAGTTCCAGAGGAGCAGTTGCCACTTGAGGAGCTCGATCTGAGAGATGATTTGACATTCTCTGAGCCGATCAAGATCCTAGACACGATGGAACGAGGCACTCGCAACAAGAGGATCAAAATCTGCAAAGTGCAGTGGAAGCATTATTCCGAAGAAGAAGCCACATGGGAGAAGGAAGATGATCTTCGGGCAGATTTTCCCCACCTCTTCGCCGACTCTTCCTAATCTCGAGGACGAGATTCTTCTAAGGGGGGTAGGTTTGTAACACCCTGATTTAATTTTTCCCCAATTGAATAAAATAAATTAGAAATTAAATAGGTTGTCTATTTAATTAGAGGAGGAAAATCAAATTTATTTATCATTTTCATGTTGCATTCATGCCATTGCATATTTTTATTGTGTGGTAAAAGTTTTTATTAAAACCGTTTAAGGCGAATCGAATGTATTCTATTACGAAAAGCAAGTAAAAAGATTTAGAAAATTTTATAAAGTCAAACTCAAGTTTTATTTACAAAATCTAGGGAAAATATTTTCAAAACCTTTCAAACAGATTTGGTTTCAAACTGGTTTTGATTTGAAATTAAAATGAATTTTCAAATGTTTGAAAAATAAAAAAGAAATGGCAAGGGACTCAACTCTCTCCCTCCTACCCAAATCGGCCCAGCCGAGTTTTTTTTATCTTCCCTGGCGCACCCCACCTCCTAGCCCAACCCGGAGATGCAGCCAAGCCTGCTCACCCCCCTTCCCCTTTCTCCTTTTCGCACAGCGCTGGCCCAACTTCTCCTTCCCTCGCGGCCCAACTCCACGCAGCGCCGGCCCGCACGCCCTCCCGGCCCGCTCCGCCAGCCGCAGCGCCTCCCACAGCGCCCCGCCTCCCTGCCTCGCCGACAAGTGGGTCCCGCGCGTCATCTCTCTCCCCTACACTCCCTCCGCCCTATACGCTACCGCGCTCGTTCCCCCGCCCTCCTCGATCGATCGGCAGTGCCGAGCGCAGCCGCCACCCCTCTCCTCCCTACCTTTGCCCTATAACACCCTAGCCCTGCATCCACATCTCCCTTTACCGAGCTCTCCCTCCCTCTGCTGCCACCAGCGCCGCTAGCAGCCACCACCATAGTCAAAGCCGACCAGAGCTCGGTCCTCCTTCACCGAGCGGAGCTCCCCGACCCCTTCGAACACCGTCACACTCACGGAGCCGCGCCGCGACCATGGGGCCCCTCCTCGGTGGACACCGGCGCTGGGATCCCCTCTGCCTCGACCACGCCGGAGCCAGAGACCAGGACGCCGCTGCCCCGTCGTCACGAGCACCACCCGAGACTTCTCCGACCGCGCGGATCCCCTCGGTGAGCTCGCCAACTCCCCCGCTCTCTTTTCCGCCTACTCCCTCGCTGTCCCGTGCCCCGTAGCCGAAGCCGAGCGAGCTTCACCATCGGCCGCAATGGCGCCGCCGTGTGCCATGCCCGCGCCGCCGTGCATTGCGTCGCCGGCCACTGTACTCGCCGCGTCGATTCCCCTGAGCCGTCCAGATCTGAGCGAACGATCCAGATTAGATCCAAACGTGAAGGGGTATGAACCCGGTCCACACTCCGGTGGACTCAGACCACCACACGCCCGCTCACCACGTCCGCGGCCACGTGGAACACCACCACCACTCCGCACGCGCCATCTGTCTGCCGAGTCAGCAGCCGCGCCATGTATCTTCTCTCTCCCTAGATCTAATCGCCGCCGCCCATAGCCAGATCGACGGCTGGTAATAGACCATACCCTTTCGTCGATTCAGTTTTGCAAAAGAGGCCTCCTCCTTTTTCCGAAACAACCCGCCATCCACCCGCACAGCACCCTGAGTCAGCCGGAAACTTATAATATAGCCCCTCCGTTTTTCTCAAAATGAGGCGCGGTCCCCTTGCCACCGCAGCCTATTTTCGCTCGCGTGGCACACTGGATCCAATGGTTTTTCGCCGTGTGGCGCCACGTCGGAGTCTGCGTGGCCAGAGCTGGCCGGCTGAGGCCACTTTGCAGAAAGGCCCCCCTATTTAACTCGAATCAACCCGCACTCCTTTCACCCTATTCACTGAGTCTTGGGAAACATTCGATCTAGCCCTCGAGTTTTCGAATAAATGAGGCCCGGTCCAAGTGCCTATTTAAACTCAGATTTTATTTATTTAAATCCCGAAAATGACTTTGGTTTATTCACAGAATTGCCACCCAACTTCAAAAGTTTATAACTTTTGCGTTTTAACTCCGATTCGACCCATTCAACTTGCGTTAGATTCATAATTTCATTCTCTACGCAGAAGATATATTAGTTTACTGTTTTCATACTATTTGTTGTACTGTTATTTATTTTGCTTTGTATGTGCCATGTATGTTGATTGGGCCAGAGAGTGCGGAGTACGAGGACGCTCCCATTTATTCCTGTGATCCTGCAGATTCGATCCAGCCCGAAGGCAAGTGTTCTTGAACATCTTGCACCTATGATTTATTTTACTTTTGGTATTAGAGTAGTTAGATCCTGTAGATGCATGCTTGTCATTAAATTGAATCCCATGTTATGGTTTACTAGAATTTGATCTATTATCCTTGTCGCCTGTTTTGGGATGTTCGGGTAGAAGTCATGCTTAGACTTGCAGTCATGTCGGGATGGGATGATGGTCAATTATAATTAATCCTGATTAATGAACTATGGAACAATGTAGTTATGGTAATTTTTGTAGAAACATGGTGTTAGGTAAATCCGGCAGGATGGACCCGCACTGGTGGTTTTGTGCCGTGAGACTCGGCAGCTGGTTTTGTTTTCTGGTTCTGGGCTCGTGCTAGTTATATCCTGCCTGGATCCCTAGGACCCGGTTCTTGGACAAGTAACCCGGCAAAACAGCGCAACCATGAGATCTGGATGGGCTGGACCTGGCCAATTAATTAGTTTTCTCCAAGTTATGCTACACGGGGGTTGTATAGTGGCTCAAGAGGGGTCCCTTGGGGTCGTTGACTTATGGACAGGGGAGAAACCTTAGAGTATGTGTAACACAGGCTTGGAGGGGCTTTGTAAAGGCCTTGCAGTGCAACCCGCTATGCACCTTGGCAGTGTTTAGCGTGACGGGAACTGCACGACTCATGGGTAACGATGTGCAACCTCTGCAGAGTGTAAAACTGATATATCAGCCGTGCTCACGGTCACGAGCGGGCTTGGACTTCTTCGAGATTAGTTGGTTACTGGTTACTGGTTCGGGTCATCTGATGGACTTCAGGTGCGGTTGCCTGATGGACTTCAGGTGTGGGTACTTGGTGCGACTCCAAGTGCGGTTACTTGGTGCGACTTCAAGTGTGGTCTTGCTCGGTGCGACTCCGAGTGTTGTTACTTTTCTACAGAGTCTGTGTCTATAACCTAGTAAATAGGTGCATAGGATTAATAGGATTAATAGGATGTGTCGCTTTAGGCGCTTGAGTCAAACAAAGTCAGCCTACCTTTGTTATAAGCCTCATAAGCATATATTTCCTACATTTGCGGAGTACATTTCGATGTACTCACCCTCCTCTTTGTCCCCCTGCTACCCCACCCAGACGCTGGCATCTACGCGGACACTGGTGGCTACGTTCACGAGGAGCCGAAATATCCAGAGGACGGTGGCTACGACCCTGACGACCTGTACTAGGATGACGCTACCCCCGGTCGACGTTCCTGTGGAGATGGAGTCCAGATTTCCGCATCTTCATCAGAGTCTTCATTAGAGTCAGTTATCATGAGAGTCTGTACTTTTTATTTCAGACCCGAGGGTCATTTATGTAATAAAGTTCGATATTATTAATAAAGCATTGTTTTGATATTTACTATGATGTGAATATATGTATGAAAATTGATCCTGGCATACATATATTGTGCTCCAATTTTGTTCTTAAAATTGGGGTGTCACAGAGGTAGTGCCCAAATGTGTAGCTCAAGAGGTGATTGTATTCTATTTTGGCCTCCTCTCCCCCTCTCCTTATATAGGTGTTTGAGGTCGGTTTAGGAGGGGTGTCGCTGCAAATTTCACCCGGAACCGCCTTCAGGGCAATTAATGTACCGCCTCTGCAAAGGCGGTGGCCACGTGGCGTCTCCAGGGGGCGATCGACCCAGGGGGCGGCTGCCCCCTGGCTGGGCCCAACAAGCCCTGGCAAAAGCCTGGGATGCTCCTTTTGGGCTCCTGAGTTTGTTCCCGGCTGAAATTTGCTGCACTTCTATATGGGCTTTTTGTGTCCTTGTTCATTTTGCGCATTTCGGCGTGTTGGATTGCGCCTTTTTGGTTGTTATCCACCTGTATGCATGTTTATGATCTGCAAAACATAACTTTGCACTACATGTGGAACTTGGTTAGCAATAGATGTATATATGAGTAAAATACATGTTTTTCTCCTTTTATCTGGACTATGTTGGTGGGATAAATATGTCGATAAGAACCGCCAACACACATATGCTCTAAGAGGACTAGAGTCCCAGCTTAGAAATGTGAGGACACATTTCGTCCTTACTTTCGAGTAAAAAAGAGAGAGAGAGATACAAGTGTCTCTACTCAGGCAGCCTCATCCTCCCCATGAAACTAGAGGAAGTCTCAAGGAGTAACTCCTTTCTATCTTTCTTACCATCTGTTGACACTCCTTAATGGATTCACTCTAAGAATGAGTCACATAAAATAATAAACTAGTGAAAGCACGAAAGAGTGTACGGGACACTACTAACTTCACTTAACGTCAAGTTGTCATCCCCAATATGAAGCTAGCAATGCAATTATATCAGGACACTGGATTAAGAGATATATATATTTACCCGCAAACGCACAGATAAACATACCCATTGTAGAGCATTTCACCCAAGCTAGTCTCAGGTATCGTTATTTATATTTAGCCTAGAGACTAATCAATTCAAGGTATGATAGTATTGAAAGAACTTTAGCAGCATTAATCATGGCACACACTATAATAAGGCTGATAACACACTGACTACTACGGACAAGAATCAGGTACAGAGTAAATAATATAATAGATAATTGATAAAGGATAACAAAGATCAGATCAATCAAGGATAAATTTAGAACAATACTGCCTAGCAAGATGATGATTAGAACAGGTTTAAACAAGGAACATTCATAAGTTACTCTAGTTACAAGTCATAGCATACATTGATTAGTGCAATTATATTTAGCAATCATTGACTAGGTCACATTATATTTATAATCAAGAGGCAACTCCATAGTTAAGGTGTCAAGCATAGTAACCCCCAAACCATGAGTTAACTGAGCCATACCGAACACTATATTCGGGAGGTGGAATACAGAGGACTCAACAGGTCTGTCACACCCACGATCAACCACTCTATCCAGAACATAGGACGTATTCGCAGATAAATAATGTATAGGCACCACGCCTACACAGCATTCATCACCCACCCGTTGTACTTTAAGATGAGCGCTATACGAACATGAGTATAAACATAAAGATGAACTATCTATGCCAAATATATAATCAAAGCAAACTATAAGCATTATAACTAAGAATATAATCATTGATGTCTTAATCATATCAATTGTATTGCTATCTAGAACACAATAATGAACAATAAGGTGAATTAGATCATCGATAAGAACTAAAGTACAAACTAGAACATGAACTAGAACAAGATTATGAACTAGATTATGAACTAGATGATGAACATGAATTAGACGATGAACTAGAACATAAATAATGAAGAACAATGATGAACTAGAAGAGCAATTATGAAATAGATCCATAATGTTAATACAAGAGAGAAGATCTTGGGTTTACCGAGCCTTCTCGTGACTAGATCAGGAATCCAAGCGAAGCTTGCCTCCTCTAATCCTATTCTATGTACTAATCTAGGTGGATGTAGTTCTAAAGCCTCCGATTGATCTCCTTCTGGTTGGTCTAACTCTGATGAATGAATTGCCTAAAACCCTAATTGCCTTATTCTCTGGAGAGGGGGGTCAGGGGTCTGTTTATATAGCCTTGGGCGATGAATCGTGGCCCTTGGATCAAACCGACTTCACGTAGGGCTGAGATCGATCCTCAAAGGCAGTGGAAGTAGCTTGCAGAAGACGGAACCGCGTGGCCCCGTGGGAGACCGGTCGATCACCTGGTGGGACCAGTCGGTCCCACCAGTCGGCCCCTGGTGGTGATCTTCGTCGTGGTGTCCTCTTACGTCCCCTGGAGTCTTCTAGAAGTATCCCGACGTGGCGAATGCGTTATCTCTCGTCGGTTTCCTTCTATGGGAAGCTATCGATGCTGATTTCCTGGTTTAGTCCCTACAGAATCATAACTCACCAAAACTCGTGGAATATTGTCAGTTGAAACCCTAAATCTTTGTTGGTGATCGTATTCTTGCCCTTTTCATATTTATTTATCTCCTAATTATGATAGTTAACCAGTGTCAACACCATCCACCAAACTTAGCCACACATGCACATCTTGATCATTTTTCTATGACTTGCTGCTCCTTATGATCTGAGTGTCTAATTTTGCAAACTACACAACCCAAGTGCTCATACTCTTAGCCTACCCATAAGCTCCACATAGCATACTTAGAAGTAGGTGAAAGAAGGCTATCTCTTTGCCCTAGTGAGGTTTCTCAAACACCACTGAGTGACTGAGTGTGCTACTTGAGACTCAAGCAAGATTTGTTTTCAAAAATCCAAACCCTCCAGACATAATCCTAATCTAACCAAGCAAGGTACAAAGTTTTTGCCAAAACCTCTAGCTTACTCTTGCATTATTCTAAGTGAAAGCTAATAAGTCCTACATTGCTATGACCAAGACAAAAGATTACAATTGCTCTTTGCCATAAGTGGTGTAACCTTGTATGCATACTTAGCATAGTTACTTTATAAGCAATACCTGATCCTGTATGTTTACGCTAAACCCGCGTGTTGCTTGAGGACAAGCAACGGGTAGCTTGGGGGATTTTGTTGATGGTCGTTATAACCCGTTTTGACCGTCAACATTTCACTCAAAAGCATGGGAAATCAACATGAACATGTGCATAATATAGTTAAAACTTACCGAATTCCACATGTACATGTAGTTTTATTTGAATGCAGGAAAAACAGGCAAAAAGAGGCAAAACCAAGGCAGAAGAGCCACTGGTAGGTGGGCCACCCACACCTGAGCCCTATGGGCCCAGGAGGAGTGGTGGTTGCCTGGCCAGAGTGGCGGCTACCAGGCCCCACCTAGCGGGCGCCACCCCCATGTGGTCAGCGCCACCTCACCAATCTGTGTGACCCTCCTGAGCTTCCATCTGGGCCGTTCAAGCAAAGACGGTTCGTTTGGACGGCTCAGGGAGCGTGTCACGCGGATCGCGCCAAGTGACACACTCAACCCGAGCCTGTACCTGCCGAACCGCCTCACCAACCGCCTCTAGGAGCGAACCAGAGCCGCAGGATGGAAAGGCGGTGGGATCGGAGGGCAGGGGGTGGCGGCTGCCAGCCCCAATGGGCGGCCGCCAGGTGGGTCCTGCCCACAACAGCCTTACCGACCCCCAACCGCCTTACCTCAGCTACAAATACCCCCGGGCTTCATTTCAGTTATAAATAGCCCCCAGCGTCTCACTTTCAGAGCAGAACAGCAGAGTAGAGCAGCTGAGTAGAATAGCTGAGCAGAGCAGAGCTAGTATAGCAAAGCAGCAGAGCTAGTAGTGCAGTAGCAGCAGCGCCAGCGCCGCCTCGCTTAGCTTAGCTTAGAGCTCTAGCAGTAGAGCTGCCTCTAGCTAGCAAGAGGAGGAAGGCCAGTCGCTGATCAGCATCGGAGGTCGGAAGAGTCTTCCGGCAACTCTGGTCTGGTATTGCTTCTTGTATCTTACTTAGTACTTTATTCTACTTCTATTCAATATATATTTAGTCTAAAGTACTTTGAGCTATCATTCTGCTTGTTCTTATTTATCTATCAAGTACTAGTTCTAGTTCATAGTTCATTCTGTGCTAGTTCTTAGATTATCCTGTTCTAGTGAACTAGGGTTGCTTGATCTATCTGCCATAGGTAGTTTAGTCAGTGTAGCGTTTATCTTATCAAGGCAAGTAATTGCTCTGTCGTCTGATTAGGGTGTCTTTACTCTAGAGCTCAGGTAGAGATAGTTTGGATATAAGTTAAGTGTGGTACTTAGTTTATAGACTTACCTTCAGATATAGCTAGGTCCCCGGACTGTGTGGTAGCCTTAGGTGGTGACAGCCCTAAGTGCCTTTGTAATCCACCACACTGGATTTAGTTATTTCGTAAGGCTCGTTGTGTATGGCTTGTCGTAGATCCGTATCCGAGCTTGCGCATACGCCTCTTTGCTTGATTAGATAAGATTCAAATACTTTACTCTCTTTACTCCCCGCTTGTTCCTGTCCTGTTCTCAAGGTTAGTAGTAGTTAGTAGTAGTTAGTAGTAGTAGTTAGTTATTCTTTCCATCTCCTTCCATCCATCCATTTTACACCTATCCCTTTTCACTTCTTCCTTTCCTTCCCTTCCCTTCTCTCTTCTCCTTCACCCCCTCCTTGGATTCCTATCTTACATCAATAGTCTTCCTTTGGGAAATTACAAATCGACACCTGGTACTCCCAAGCGAAGTGCTACAACCGATAGTTCTGTGCGCTTGCAGAATCTCCTCCTTGGTAGATCGCAAACTTTCTAGATAGCTTCTACTAGTGTCAGGACTGACAACCCTGCTAGACACTAGTAGATAGCTACTTTAGCATCCCATTCCTGGTGTTGCTAAGAACTACCAACAGCCGCGCTACATCAACCGCCACACCTGTTCAGCATGGCCGAGAAGTTTGTTGGGTTCTCACTGGACACGTTGGTTGATTGCAAATTCCCTGTTTCATGTTTTAACTCCTGTTTTTCGAGAACAATGCTAGCTTACTGCTGACAGCTAACTGCTCTTTGCTGAAAGAAATGGGGCCAGCTTGACAGCGCTAAGCACTGTAGTTTGGGGACCGTTGACCACCCCAAGACCATGAGACGTTTCCCTAGTTGGCCTTCGCCTCGTCACATCAATGTGACGTCCCCAGCTGCAATGCACGCTTGCCTGGGAATCCAGCTGCCTTCGCAAGATGAACATCGTGTTCATCATCGTAGTTTCCGTATGGTATAAAGATTTGACAGGGACGGACCTTACCGTGTAGTAAAGATTTGGAATGGATGGACATTATCTTGGGGTCCATTCCAAGATGTCACAACTAACAACAGTGGTGGTACACAATGGCGTGTGGCGGGACTAGGATGGGATTAGGGGGGCTGAACAATGAAGATTGAGGGCTAGATCTAGAGATTAGTGGCAATTTGTGACCATGCAATAGTGAGCACGTATGGTAGCCATGAAGTACTAGTACTTTGCAAAAGACGTGACGGGGGTAATCAATGGCAACGACACTCTTGATGTACTACTTTACTAGTACCAGGTTGGTAGTCAAGATTACCAACATGGCAGTCAAGATTACAAAAGAGAGGACATTCTGGCCAGGTTGGTGAGATTTCATTTAGAAAATTCAAGAGCTTTTGGTCACCACCACACGCTTGGTGTGGTAGTGATAGGTCTCTGCCACTCTGATGGCACCCGTCCCCCTCCATAATGGTACTAGCTAATAGGAGTACTACTACGTACAGAGTAAGTAGATACTATTTTATACCTTCTCGTATTTATTAGGTCACGTCACATAGATCAGAGTATAAACGACAGCAAGTCAGAGTATCAACACTTGGGTTTAGGCTCTAATGAAACTCCAACAAGACTGGCCTTATTTAAAGGCAGCCCGCCCCCTCGTTTTTCCAAAGAGCAGTAACCTATACTCCAAAGTACCACCGATACGAATAGATCACACATCACCTCTAGTCCACCGGCTTCCATGACAGTGACGAGCAGGCAATGGGGCAGTGGTCGTTGGGGAAGTACTCCACCGACCATGATGGCGACGAGCCCAGCGAAGAAGTGAGTCAACAAACGCCGAGCAACAAGAGCGACAAGGAGGCGGAGGCCTGGGAGGAAGAGAAGGACAAGGAGCCGGAGCAGGAGCAGGAGCAGGAGCAGGAGCAGGAGCACAATCAGGACGATGAAGACTGCGGCGATGACGATGACGACGACGATGATGATAGCGACGTGAAGGGCAAAGACGAGAGGTCTAGGGCGAGCAAGAAGCTCAAGCTGAATAGTGCATCTGGCGATAAGAATGTCCGGGGAGTGTAAACTTGACCACGCCGGACGCACAATGTAACACCTCTGGTGATATTTGTAATTAACCTGACATGTCATCATCATCATTTGTCACTAATCATCTTTTGATCATGTAATGATGTTGCATAGTATTTGTCATTGCATGTGACTTTGATTTGAATTGAAATTCCCTTCTCAAAAACCCTAAATAGCCCTACTTTCCTATAGGGGCAAAATGGTAATTTCACCTCTGTGACTAAAAATAGTTGAAACATGTTTGGATGAATGTTTGGATGCTTGGTTGTGATTGGAAAGTTCAAAAAATCAAAATAGAATTCAAATTGGATCTCAAAATCTATATTTTCAAAACCCTAGTTTTACCCCCTTTTCTATAATTCAAAAACTATTCAAAATTTGGGGTTAGTCCTTTTGGCAAAGTAGTAGATCTTGTCAAGAGGAACAACTTTCATATTTATAGATTTTCAAGTTTCATTGAAAAATCAAAAGTAATTTTTGATTTAGACAAAACCCTATTTTGTCCCCTTTTCAATTTTCAAATTTATTTCAAAAACTATTTGAAATTTTGAAAAGTGCATATCGACAAAGTTGTAGATCTCAAAATTTGAGCAACTTTGGTATTTGAAGTTTTTTCTGTGCAGTTCAAATTTTCAAAGTAATTTGCAAAAGACAGAAAATGGTTGTTGAGGGTAGGGCACTGTTCATCTTCCCTAGGGGGACCGGCCACCGGCCCGCGTCCACCGCCGCCGTGTCAGACGCCGCTGCGCCACGCGCTGCCGTAGCCCCCTGCACCCGCGCCTGTCTGGCCTCCCTGTCCCCACGACCGCGCAGCAGCACCGCCCCGTTCGCGGCGCTGTCCCGCCGTCCCGCACCCCGTCCCCCACCAAAACATTGCCCCGCCACCGCGTGGTCGCCGCCGCGCACACGCTGCCCTGGCCTGACCAGCCGCGCAGCGCCATGCCGCATGACCGCACGCGCCGCGCACCACTGCTCTCCATTACCGCCCCGGACGCCCTGCCTCGCTTCATCCCGGCTATAAAAGCCGAGCGTCACCACGACCACCTCCTGTAACACCTCTGGTGTTTAACTTAACTAATCTACCATGTCATTGTAACACCTCTGGTGTTTAAAATGTAATTAACCTGACATGTCATCATCTTAAGTTATTAATCATTTCTTGTCATGCATTTGTGTTGCTTAATAATGATGTATTGATCTCTTTTCAAAAAAAAAACCCTAAATGCCCAAATCTTCCTATAAGGGCAAAATGGTAATTTCATCTCTGTGCCTAGCTCTGTGTATTTCTTGTTCAGATTTGTGTCCTGATGTTTTGTTGTGTTGATCAAAGATCAAAAATCAAAAATAGAATTAAATTTCCTTTTTGCAAACCCTAATTTCCAAACTCTAGTTTTACCCCTCTTTTAATAATTCAAAAACTATTCAAAATTTGGGGTTGGTTCAAAAAGCAAAGTTGTAGATCTGATCAAGATGAACAACTTTGGTATTTACAAGTTTTCAAGTTTCTGTACAAAATTTGAAGTAATTTCAAATTCATTCAAACTCCAGTTTTTGTCCCCTTTTTGGTTTTCAAACTTATCTCAAAAACTAATGAGTTTCAGAAAAAGTGTATATTAGCAAAGTTGTAGGTTTTGACAAAAGAAACAACTTTCATATTTGCAGATTTTCAAGTTTTAGTGTAAAATCAAAAGTAATTTTGAATTTATTCAAATTCCAAAAGTGTCCCCTTTTCTAATTTCAAATGTGGTTCAAAAACTATTTGGATTTTGAAAATGTTCATATTGACAAAGTTGTAGATCTCATTTTTCTGCACAACTTTGGTATTTTGAGTTTTTCCTGTGCAGTTCAATTTTTGAGAGTATTTTGCAAAATTCAGAAACCTGCTCAAAGTCAAACCCTAGAAGTAGCCCTGTTCATCTTCTACCTAGGGCCAGGGGGGCCCGGCCATGGCCACCTCGCCGGCGCCGCGTGCGCCACGCGACTGGCAGCCGCCCGCCTGCCTCCAGCCTGCCGCCGTTGTCCGCGCCATCATGCCGCACCCGCACGAGCAAGCGCTGACCCTCGCCCGTCCCCTACAGTTCCCAGCACATCGCCGCCGCGTGGCCACGCCGGCGACCTCGCGCCCGGTCCCTGCGTACCCTCTTGTCCTTGCCCCTTCATGAGATCGATAGCACGTGCCGCGGGCAACCCGTTACACACCCCCGCGCGCTTCCTAATGACCCCTGAGCTCGGCTATAAAAGGTCGCCGGCCAGCCGGAGCTCTCCACTCACCACCGCCGCCGTCCCCAGCCCACTCCAGAGCCCCCGTCGCTCAACCACCTAGCTCAACAGCTCCGCCTTGAGCTCGCGCAGCTTCCCCACCCCTCAATTTCGTCTCTACCGGCTCCTACCGCCCGGCGTAGCTCGCCGTTCCCAGCTCCGGCGACTCACCGGTGAGCTCGGGTTCGGGAAATTCTCCCTCCCCGGTCTCGATCATCTCCCTCCGACCGCTGTCCTATCTTCCTCATCGCAGTGCGCTCCTAACCACACCCTCGGCGACTTCTTTGGTGGCACAGGGCTGCCGGACACCGATCACCGCCGGAGAAACCCACCGGAGTACCCCGCCGCCGTCGAACTCCCTCCTCCGTCCATCCTCTCACCTCGTCGAGCCTCCTAATCAACGCCGGTGAGTCCCTTGAAGCCTCCCGTCTACTCGGTTTCGCCTGCGGAGCCCCGCCGTGGCCGGCGCAGCCCAGCGCCGCCGTTGGCCGACCGCCGGCGAGCGGGAAGAGCACAATGTTCCTTTTTCTTTTTCTTTAAAAATGTGAATAGTGTTTCGTTTTCTTATTTTTGTGTGATTTTCTGTGTTGATCCAAAAATTCTGAAAATTTGATGGTAGACTCTTTATGCCTTGTAGTATTTTATAAAAATATGAAACTTGAGTTTTGTGCAAAAATTTGGAAATGAAAAATCTTCCTTTTAATTAAGAAATGGATAGTTTTGGGTTTTTTTAGAAAAACTTGTGTAGCTCCAAAAATCTTGAGATAAATTTTTGTGAGCTATTTATGCCATGTTTAGTCTCTGGTGAAATTTTGGAGTCTTTTGGAGCAAGTTAATTTTTGAGTATTTATTTTAATTGTTGAATAGTGCCTTTTGTTAATTAAATGCCTGGATTTATTTGAGCACCTAAATGACCTCCAAAAATTATGAGATTTGTTTTGCCATCTATTTATGCCATAAGGAACTTATGAGATTAATTTGGTAATTTTTGGAGCAACTACATAAAATGACCTTTTTAATAATTTAAGGAAAATAGAAAAATGATTAGGGTTTATATTGAATGCCCTGTGATGTGACTTTTGGGTTGATTGCTGTTCATAGACCCCACCCTCTGGTCTATGGTGTTGTGATGCCATGCTATGATGATGCTTAGGTTGGATAAGATGTTTAATAGTTTTAATTAATATTGCTTAAAGAAAGAAATAGTTAACTTTATGTCCATTCTAGAATTTGCTTACACTTTGGAAAGTTGGACTCTAGAATCAGTGGAATTGTCTTGTGCCATAATGTTCATGTCAGCATTCTCATAGCTTACATCATTGCATCCGTATAGTTGCCGAAGAAGAAGGTGCCCGGGTCGAGGCCGCCGCTGACGAACCTACCCCCGAGGCGACCCCGAACTCCGACACCTACACCACCAACCCGGAACCCGTCCTTTTTGCTCTTCAAGGCAAGCCCCGGTGCATTTAACCCTACCTTGCTTTTATAAAGTTTTACTTTAAATGTTTTGAGTTAAACTACTGCATTAGGTTATAGGAGTTGGGTGATGACCTATTACTTGCATTATCTATCTCCACCAGAGGATACACCTGTCCTGTTTAAAAACTATTTGCAAAATGCTTAGTAATGCTATTCAATAGATTTGCAATAAAATGCCAATTTCAAAAGTGTGATCACTTAAACAATGCTTATGGGAATTTGGCTTTACTCCCGGTTATTGGCTAGATATCTGATCCGTACCTAGTCAATTCCGAGGAGAGGTTGTCTGAGCGTACGGTGCCGTCATGTTGTAGTCCGGGACTCAACAGTTGACACCGACCGGGACAGGGTTGAAAAACTGACAGGACTATTACGCTCGGGTGAGATATGACCGAGGTATAGCCCTGACAGAAAACTTTAGGAACCATCCGTTTGGGGGCCTGCTGGTCAAGACTTGTAACTATTCACATACTTCGGAAAGCTATGGCTCCGAGGACTTCTTGATTGGGGCCGACAACCGCGCACTGGGAGTGGCGAGATGGCGGAAGTAGCTTGTACCCACGTGGTCGTCGTACCTGGAATGAGTGGTGTACTGTACTTCCGGGTGGCGTAGGACCGGTCCAATCTTGGAGGAATCGTGGTAGACGAGTTGGCATATGCAAGCTTGGGTGCTACATATGCAGTGTGGATAGGGATCCTCAGCTGAGTATTATTTATCCGGATTAACGTTGCTCCTCGGTTATGGAGACTTGGTGTTGGCATTTCTTAACGTTATTACTAAGAATGGACCTTACGATCCATCCCTGGCAACAGCGCCAGAAATGCGCGTCGACACTTGCTAACGTCGTCACTAAGAATGGACTTGCAATCCATCCATGGCAACGGCGCCGGATATTGACATAGAAATGGACCCGAAGATCTATTCCTAGCAACAGCGCTAGAAGTGTCTGTTCGATGTCTCTTAACAAGTTGCTTAGATCGGCGTGTTCCAGCAACAGTGTTAAGCATGCATCTATACGATAGTTCGTAGGTTTAGAGTTTAGGTCCGCAAGCGCACGGAATTATCGTGTAGCATTTCACCCGGAGATATACCGAGTATCGTGATTTATTGGTTTGCTCGAGGAAGGCTTTGTATGTATCAAGTTCTAGGATAAATATAATACCAAATACCATGATAGCAGTAATGGATCAATTGTCATAGCAGGTGATAAACAGTGATAGTTTTGAATAGTGGAGAAACACAATCATGAGCATGGCACTAGGGCAAAGAGTAAAAAGAGACTAAAAGAATAAATGAATAAAAGAATAATTGAATAACCTAATAGAGCAGACATGGTCTGGATACAGGTCATACACAGAACAAGTTAGTCATGCAGCCATGTGACATAGAACTAATCTCAAGCTTCGGATGGTTCGGGAGATTACGCGAGTACTGGTCTGCCAGCAACCTCTCGTAACAATTTAGACTCCTACACCCTAGCCGAACATGGGGGAATGCCAAGGACGGACAGGGCTGTCACCACCTGCCGCCATCCCCACTACCGTGGACTAAGCTATGCAATTACCCGGCCTCTACAGCCAAGCACCATGCTTGCATGCACAGAACCCACTCAGACTCCCCCGGGTCCCCGACCCTACGGATCGATAGGTAAGAAGCCTGAGCCTACTCAGAAGAGCATGATAAACCTCCACCCTTAACAAGAGCTTATTTCTAATCATATAACAAGCATGAAACAATTAGACTAATGTTCTATGTGAGAATAATACAATACACACTTAGCTCTAGTTCATATAACATATCACTACCCTAGGGCAGCGATAGATTATAAGGACTATACACTAGAATGTATATCATACTAATTCCACAAGAACTATTCCTAAGTTCATATGCTAGCAACATGATATAAGACCTATGATCTAAGTCGTATACCAAAGCACTAGAACAAGAACTATACTCTAGTTCATATGAAGAACTGTATCGACAGAATAAGGACAGGACTCTGGAGATTGGATCTTTCTTATTCATACCCTATATCTCTCCAAGGAGCCAAGCCCTCTTTGCTAGCTTTGCCTAGCTCTCTCTCTAAGCTCAAGAACAAAGAAGAAAACTAAGAAGAGGTAGTGCCCAAAAGTGAAGCTCAAGTGGTGAATTGTGTTCTACATTGCCTCCCCTCCCCCTCTCCTTAAATAGTTGTTTGAGGTCGGTTTGGCAGGGGTGTTGTTGTAAAATTCACCCGGAACCGCCTTGGAGGACTTGATGGCACCGCCTCTGCAAAGGCGGTGGCCACGTGGCGCCACCAGGGGGCGGCCGCCCCTGGGGGCGGTCACCCCCGGGCTGGGCCCGTCCAGCCCGGCCCAAAGCCTGGGCTTGCTCTCTTGGGCCTCTGGTTGCGTTCCCGGTTGAATTTTGCTACACTTCTATATGGGCTTTTTAGGTTCTTGTTTATTTTGCGCATTTTGACGTGTTGGATTGCGCCTTTTCATCATTTTCCACATGTGTGCATGTTTAGGGTCTGCAAAACATAACTTTGCACTATATGTGGAACTTGGTTAGTAATAAAAGTATATATGAGTAAAATACATGCTTTTCTCCTTTTATATGGACTATGTTGGCGGGGTAAATATGTCGATAAGGACCGCCAACAAACTCCCCCAAGCTTACCCTTTGCTCGTCCCCGAGCAAAAGCTAAGGTTTCGGTTGTTGATCAGGAGTTGCTTCAATGCCGATTATTATTCACAAGTGCCAGGTCTATACCAAAGTGTCTATCATGGTTTGAATATATTGGTCTATTACTCACCTTAGCACCCTGTCACCCATGGGGCTTGTTAGCTTCCTCAAATCCTTAGTCACTGCATGTTAGATCAGCTTTCACAGAGGTGCTTATCTTTTGTTCCTTGAGCAACTTTATAATCCAGAGTTTTTGGGAGTTTTTTTAAAAAAAATAAAACAAGTTCCTCAAATGATTCACTCATTCGCTCAAGATGTGTATGATCCTCTCCAAAGGCTTTTGCCTTTCTTTTCATTCTACCAACTAAAGCTTTATCTGGAGTTGTGGGTAGAAAGAAGTAGGCATACTTGTATTGTAGATATTGCAAAGTCAAAGAATTGGACCTTAGGAGACTTTAGTCATACACTTAGATCAAGAAGTGCAAGTGTGTGGAATATTTTCTTTTTGATTACTCCTTCTCTCATGTCTTTCTCCCTTTTGGAAAATTTGGGAACTATCGGCTATCTTTATTCATCGAGAGAGGCGGGTATCGGAGTACTCATTGTTTTCATTTGGACACTTGTCCAATTTTTTACTCTCTCATTCATTTTTTTTTAGAGAGAGGCGGGCATCGGAGTACCCATTGTTTTTATTTGGACACTTGTCCATTTTTTTTACTCTCTCATCTCTTTTTTTTAAGAGATAGCCCATAATTCTTTTGGGAGAGAAAGATCATGATCAACAGTAGAGTATTTAATTTTTGTGGTGGATGCATGTCTTGCGTAACTCTTAATGCAAGAGTTAGCTTTATTTGGTAGGTGTACGTGAATCTTGATCTTGAATGCATGAAAGAAGTCTACACATAGGTCACAACTATTTGAATAAGCTCAATACAAATACAAGTAGCATATGAGTATTTGGTTTGAAAAGTTTTTCATCATATGGCTCTGGTAGGATATATCATCATCGAGGAACTTTTGAATTTTTTTTTAAGTTTTTAAAATAAATTCTCCGGATATCAAGTCTTTCTTAGAACAATGTCATAGCAATTCTCTGCTTATACCAGATCATGACTAGCAATAACCTTGGACTTGAGTAAGCATATGCATCCCACAAGTTTCAAGTTCTTAAGTGTGCCATTTACCAATAAACTCAAATCTTAGTAGAAACTAAGTTATAAACTAGGCACAGGTGAATTATAAGACAGAGCAACTATTCATCATTTCAACAAGGATGAAGCATATATTTTACATCACATATAAGAGTGGAATTCATATTTTTGGTCTTTTTAGCATTTTTCAGTTTTTTTGTTGGAGATTGAAGATTGCATTAAGTAAACATGCTAATGGAAAAATAAGGATGCATGGAATTAAATATGCAATGCAATCATACCTCGGAAGTGGGGGTCCTCTCCCAAGCTAGCTCTTGGCCTTTTTATTATTATTATTCTACAGCTTACCCTTTTAGGTCTAGTGAGCAAGACCTTTTCTCCCTTCATTTGGTGCTTGTTGATGGGCCTCCTTGTCCGGGAGAAATGGACGAAGATGGCTGGTCCTTCTTGGGTTTCCACGTCATTTGATTTGGCTTTGGAAATGTGGTACCCTTTTGAACTTCCTTCCATACTCTATTCTTTTGTGGAAGGGTATTTTCTATCGGAGCTTTCCCTTTGTTTTGCTTAACAGTTTTATTTTGTTCATCTTTCTCTTTTGAAACTATTCCTTTCTTTTGCTCCGGCTTCTTCTCTTTTGGAGCCGCCTTTTTCTTTGGCTCCGGCTTTTGTGAGGGTCTTTTTACATGATTAGAGATGCTATAGATGATTTGGGGCTGAATTCGTACTTCTCTAATATCCTTGTTTGGCCCATACTTGATGCGGATCATTGAACATTGCTCTTGATGCCTTGGCCTGAACTCAAACTTTTCCTCTTTTCCATTGATGTTTAGGATGATCTTCCCTGCCTTAACATCAATTTGTGCCCCGACAGTGCTTAGAAATGGTCTCCCTAGGATTAATGGTGACTCCTTGGTAAGTTCCATTTCTAACACCACAAAATCCACAGGAACAAATAATCCTCTGATTTGGACTGGAATGTCCTCAGCGATTCCTGCTGGATGTTTGACCGATGAGTCGGCCAGTTGGAGCGTCATCGTGGTTGGCTTTAGTTGAGTATAGTTGAGTTGGTCAAAAATGACCTTGGGCATCACGCTTACGCTTGCCCCTAAATCACATAGCGCATGATCAAAACGCTGAGTTCCGATTGAGCATGTGATCGTGGGACACCCAGGATCCTTCTTCTTCTCTGGGAGACGGTTAAGTATAGCTGCGCTACACTCTTCCGTCAGCTTTATTGTTTCTGTAGATGGTAGTGGCCGCTTGTTGTTGATGATATCCTTGATGTATTTGGTGTAAGAAGGCACATGCAAAACGTCCATTAAAGGAATGTTCACATGTATCTTCTCTATCATCTCAACAAAGCGTGTGAATTGTTCATCCACAGCTTGCTTTCTGTTCCTGGTGGGAAATGGTAGATATGTGGTGTCCGTATACCCCAACGGGTCTTTTGGTGCCATTTCCTCAACCTCTGGTTCGGTCTCTTTTTGTGTTTTCTTATTCTTCTCTTGTTGCTCTTTGTTCTTCCCTGCATCATGGTTAGGGTTTGGTGGATCCCGAGTGGTCTTACCACCCCTCGTGGTCACCGCTTTCACATTTTCAGAATTATTCTTTTTATATCCAGCAGGAAGAGCAGCAGCTATTTGAGCTATTTGAGTTTCGATCATTTTATTAAAGCTCAATTGATTTTGTACAGAAGAAGATAAGTTTTCTATTTTTGTATTTATATTTTCGAAAATTTTATCATTGGACAGCAACTTTTTAGTCAAATTTTCATTAATTTTAGCTTGTCCAAGAACTAAGTCTCTTAAAGAAGGTTGATTCGATTTGGAGTTCGAATTACCTTGGAATGACGGCCGAGACTGGTTATTCCAACCATTGTTCTGGTTGGTGCCTCCTGGTTGGCGGAACCCGTTGTTGATGTAGGCGGCGTCTTCACGGGTTTCGGGGCAGTCGGTCCCCGAATGGCCAACATCACCACAGACTTCACACGTCATGTGTGAATCTATGGCTTTCACCGTATTTGTTTGGTTTTCTTGGTTTTTCTTGGCTAGGTGTTTTAATAGGAGGTCTATTTTTGCGGCAAGCATATCCGTCTCCTTCACGGTATGTATGCCTTTTTGTGTTTTGGCTGGTGTTTGTGTTTGGGTCCTCTCGTCACTCCAGCCTTGGTGTTCAACCATATTTTCAATCAGGGCCTTAGCCCCGGCGGTGGTGAGTGATAAGAATGCACCACCAGCGGCTGCATCAAGGTGCCCCTTCGACATGGGCGTGAGCCCGTTGTAGAAGTTTTGGAGCACCATCCAATTTTCCATGCCATGGTGGGGGCAGTTCAGGATATACTCCTGAAGCCTTTCCCACGCGTCAGGGATTGATTCAGTGGCATCTTGCTTGAAATTGGAAATTCTTCCCCGCAAAGCATTGGTTTTGCTTATGGGAAAGAATTTAGCGAGGAATGCAGCTGAGCATTTCACCCAGGTGTTGACAGCTTCCTTGTCCTGGTAGAACCATCTTTTCGCTTTCCCCGCAAGGAAGAAAGGGAAAAGACGGAGCCGAATGACATCTGGGGTGATGTCCTTGATGACAATGGTGTCACACAGCTCCAGGAAGTGTTGTAGATGCGCATTCGCATCCTCGCTAGGCAAACCACAGAACGGGCTTGCCTGCACCATGGTGATCAGGCCGGTACGGAGCTCGAAGTTCTTTCTGGCCGTGTCCACAGCGGGGCTGGTGGCCACGTTGGTGACAGCGGGGACGGAGAACTCGCGGAGTGTCTTCTCGGCCATGACCTTAATCGGGGTTGGTGCGGAACCGGCTGGTTGCTCTGTCTGTGGAGTAGCAGAAAACGAAACGGAGCGAGTCCGCTTAGCCCTTAGGAGTGCCTAATGAAGTTTTCCGGCAGAGAGAAACCAGACATACACTATTCCTGTTTCATCCACAACAGGAGGAAAACAGGCAGAGTTAGCCTGCATAACAATGATTCATTATGCATATCAGATATTGGTTTATTTTTATCTAGAACTTTTTACATTAGCCTTTCCCGGCAACGGCACCAGAAATGCTTGTTGGCATTTCTTAACGTTATTACTAAGAATGGACCTTACGATCCATCCCTGGCAACAGCGCCAGAAATGCGCGTCGACACTTGCTAACGTCGACACTAAGAATGGACTTGCAATCCATCCATGGCAACGGCGCCGGATATTGACATAGAAATGGACCCAAAGATCTATTCCTAGCAACAGCGCTAGAAGTGTCTGTTCGATGTCTCTTAACAAGTTGCTTAGATCGGCGTGTTCCAGCAACAGTGTTAAGCATGCATCTATACGATAGTTCGTAGGTTTGGAGTTTAGGTCCGCAAGCGCACGGAATTATCGTGTAGCATTTCACCCGGAGATATACCGAGTATCGTGATTTATTGGTTCGCTCGAGGAAGGCTTTGTATGTATCAAGTTCTAGGATAAATATAATACCAAATACCATGATAGCAGTAATGGATCAATTGTCATAGCAGGTGATAAACAGTGATAGTTTTGAATAGTGGAGAAACACAATCATGAGCATGGCACTAGGGCAAAGAGTAAAAAGAGACTAAAAGAATAAATGAATAAAAGAATAATTGAATAACCTAATAGAGCAGGCATGGTCTGGATACAGGTCATACACAGAACAAGTTAGTCATGCAGCCATGTGACATAGAACTAATCTCAAGCTTCGGATGGTTCGGGAGATTACGCGAGTACTGGTCTGCCAGCAACCTCTCGTAACAATTTAGACTCCTACACCCTAGCCGAACGTGGGCGAATGCCAAGGACGGACAGGGCTATCACCACCTGCCGCCATCCCCACTACCGTGGACTAAGCTATGCAATTACCCGGCCTCTACATCCAAGCACCATGCTTGCATGCACAGAACCCACTCAGACTCCCCCGGGTCCCCGACCCTACGGATCGACAGGTAAGAAGCCTGAGCCTACTCAGAAGAGCATGATAAACCTCCACCCTGAACAAGAGCTTATTTCTAATCATATAACAAGCATGAAACAATTAGACTAATGTTCTATGTGAGAATAATACAATACACACTTAGCTCTAGTTCATATAACATATCACTACCCTAGGGCAGCGATAGATTATTAGGACTATACACTAGAATGTATATCATACTAATTCCACAAGAACTATTCCTAAGTTCATATGCTAGCAACATGATATAAGACCTATGATCTAAGTCGTATACCAAAGCACTAGAACAAGAACTATACTCTAGTTCATATGAAGAACTGTATCGACAGAATAAGGACAGGACTCTGGAGATTGGATCTAAGGAGACAAGCCCTCCTTGCTAGCTTTGCCTAGCTCTCTCTCTAAGCTCAAGAACAAAGAAGAAAACTAAGAAGAGGTAGTGCCCAAAAGTGAAGCTCAAGTGGTGAATTGTGTTCTACATTGCCTCCCCTCCCCCTCTCCTTAAATAGTTGTTTGAGGTCGGTTTGGCAGAGGTGTTGCTGCAAAATTCACCCGGAACCGCCTTGGAGGACTTGATGGCACCGCCTCTGCAAAGGCGGTGGCCACGTGGCGCCACCAGGCGCCCCCGGGCTGGGCCCGTCCAGCCCGGCCCAAAGCCTGGGCTTGCTCTCTTGGGCCTCTGGTTGCGTTCCTGGTTAAATTTTGCTACACTTCTATATGGGCTTTTTAGGTTCTTGTTTATTTTGCGCATTTTGACGTGTTGGATTGCGCCTTTTCATCATTTTCCACCTGTGTGCATGTTTAGGGTCTGCAAAACATAACTTTGCACTATATGTGGAACTTGGTTAGTAATAAAAGTATATATGAGTAAAATACATGCTTTTCTCCTTTTATATGGACTATGTTGGCGGGGTAAATATGTCGATAAGGACCGCCAACACTTGGTCACTGACTGTCAACGGGAATGGTTCATAACTAGGTATGTTTTGAAAGGTAAAAATGAATCTTGAACAATGAAGATTTGAGAGATACTTTTAAAAACAAGTTTACAAAATGCTTTTCTACAAAATGCTTGATTTTGCTTAAGCCTTACCTTGACTCCCCTAAGCCTCTCATTCCTGAGTCTTTCCCTTTTCTTTAGTCGGGTAAGTCTTGTTGAGTACCCCAGTACTCAGGGTTTGTTACCCATGCTGCAGGTATGTCTGAGTCGTCGATGTGTCTTGCGCCCTGTTGCATGACCATCATCCACGAAGAGGCCGATGAGGCCGATGAGTAAATGTGCACCCTCGGGCTGGGTGTTTACATGTATCTTTATTTCGTTGGACTCCGCTACGTTGCCTATTTTCAATTATCCGAACATGGTTTGTAATAATTGTACTTCTTATCTTATTTGGAACCTCGGTTTGTAAAACTAATGTTATTTAAGTTTTCCGCTCTGTTTCTCAATGTTATTTGTGAAAGTATGAAATGCTGTAACCAAAAGGTGAGATGATCCTGCGGACAACGGGCACTGATGTAGCCCAGTGGCGAATTGCCTTAATCACATGGAACATAGTTTCGGCTGTCAGAGGTTGACAGGGACTTGTGGGCCATGGGATTAGGACCGTTCCGTCACAGAGTGGTATCAAAGCATCTCACTTTAACATTGCAGTGTTTTTGCGAAAACTTCAAAAGATCTTTTGAGTCCAAACAATTTAAACTTGACTATTTTTGGTCCAAACTGCTTTTCTCATCCTGTCTTTAATTGGCAACACTAGTAGCAGGACAACATGTATTAAGCCCTATATATGTTATTTATTGCATTACCTTGTTCCGTCGGAACGATTCATGCGTCATGTCATATTCACTTAAGTTATCTTAATAGCTTCCTCTTTAAAGTTCGTTGGGGTAGTATACCTATACCTTTTCTTGCTAGCCTTTTTCTCATCTATCTTCTCTTGTCCAGACATGGCTCGCATCAAGCTGACTGCTCGCAAGTCGACTGGACCGAACGGTATGCTGCGCCACCAGCTGGCACCACGCGCTGGAGAGGAGACTGGTGAATCCTCCAACGGTCGTCGTTTTCCCCGCCGCACCTGCAAGCAGCTGAAGGAGGAGATCAAGAACCTGAAGGCTGAGATGGAGAACTTGGAGCATGACTTTTACCATTCCCGCCTGGAGTTCTATGAAGCACGAGCCTCCCTGGAGCAGGCCAACCAGAATGTGATTCGTGCCATCCAGCAGCGCAATGACACTTGGGATCGTGAGGACGCCACCAGGGCCGAGCTCCACGGACTGCAGCAGTACACCGCCCAGATTGAACAGTTCAATGATATGCTTCATGAGGAGGTGCACCTGCTATACAACCAACTCCACCCCGTGGCTCCACCTGTTGCTGAGGACCCTGAAGACGGAGTCGTGGAGGAACCAGAAGTGGAACAAGAGCCAGGCGAGAACGAAGAAGTTGAACCTACCGAAGATGTCCACGCCGAAGACGAGGACGAGGAGGTTGAGCCCGAGCTCATCCTCGAGGAAGAAGATGACGATGAAGACATGATCATCATCGATGATGACTAGACTCGTTGTGTCTGTACCTTCTGCTTACCTAAAACCTTAGTCTAGGTTTGGGGGCGTTAGTCTGTCTTTTGCCAAGTCAGGCATGTATCTTTCTTTTCGTACCTTTTCCCTTTATCAGTCTGTTATCATCTGTCAGTCACCTTTATCAAGTCATCTACCTTTGTATCAGTGAAGCTTTCAATCAGTTGTTTCAGAACTTTATCTTTGGATGCTAAGATCCAAGTTGCTTAAACAGATGCCTGTGAACACTCGTACTGGAGCTGGAGGCGCTGGGGATCACAACCTTCCAAACCCTCCACCTGTACCAGCTACCCTAGCGGATGCCATTGCAGCCTTGGCCGCCGCTGCTAATCTGATGGCTCAGAACCAGGGACAGCAGAACAATGGTCACCGTGGTCGCCACAACATCAATCAAGAGACCACATATGTGGATTTCACCGAAACCCGTCCACCGGTCTTCACCAGGGCCGATGAACCCCTTGAAGCTGATGATTGGCTCTATACCATGGAGCAGAAGTTTGGCCTTCTCCGCTGTACTGAAATTCAGAAGCCCCGGTTTGCTTCTCAGCAGCTTCGTGGTCCTGCAAGTGCTTGGTATGCCAATCTGTTGGCCGCCCAGCCAGAAGGTCATCAGTTGACCTGGGAAGAGTTCCGTACCGCTTTCCGTGCACATCACATTCCATCCGGCCTAATGAAGATGAAGCTTGATCAGTTTCTGGCCCTGCAGCAGAAAGACTCCTTAGTGATGCAGTATGTGGGACAGTTCAACCACCTGAGTCAGTATGCCGCAGAATACGTCAACACGGATGAAAAGAAGAGGGACTGTTTCCTTAGGGGATTGCACCCTAAAATCCGCAGAAGCATGTCTAATAACCTGACCGGTTCATATCATGATGCTGTTGACCGGGCAGTCGCTTTTGAAGAGAGCAACCGCCAGTACCAAGAGGAGAAGAAGAAGAAGAAAGCAGGATCTAGCAGCCACTCTGGCAACCACAAGCGCCAGAAGGTCATTTATCACCCTAGCCACCACCACAATCGCCCACCTTACCCCCACCAGCAAGTGGTTGTCCGTACCGCGGCTACCACCCACAACGCCAACCAACAGAGTGCCACCCAGCCGAACGCCCCAGGTGTTCGTATCACCACCCCACAAACCGCCTACAACCATCCCTGCTACAACTGCGGTCAGCTTGGTCACTGGTCTCGTGAGTGCCCAAAGCCCAAGAAGCCTGCTCAGAACGTTCAGAAGGGTCCTGGAGGACCACAGCAGCAGCACTGTGTCTAGCATCAGCATGTGCAGAAAGGCAAGTTTGTCAAGAAGCACGGGCAAGTCTACTACACCACTGTCAGTGACATTCGAGAAGGGGAGCCCGTCATGATCGGTAGGTTTCCCGTTGCCAATCACCCTGCAGTTGTGTTGTTTGATTCTGGTGCATCGCATTCCTTCATCAGTCGTACTTTTGTCTCTAAGCATGACATATCAATTGGGGAATTGAAAGAAAGTTTCTGTATATTTTCGCCTGGAGGGCGTATAAGTACCAAGGAGGTGGTTCGCAGCATACCAGTGATGTTGGGGGAACACGTATTTCCCACCACCATGATAGTGCTGCGAGATCAGGAGATAAATGTCATTCTAGGCATGAATTGGATGTGCCAGTATAAGGCCATGCTTGACATTCTGAATAGGGTTGTGAGAGTGGATATTCCTAACAGTACCTCAAAACTCCTTCTCCAACTTCTCATGCCTTCAAAACCAGCAACCACACAGCTAAATGCCACCTATGATCAGGGGATCAGAGGCATCCCCGTAGTCTGTGAATTCCCTGATGTCTTTCCTGAGGACTTACCTGGTCTGCCTCCTGACCGTGATGTTGAATTTGCCATAGAGCTAAAGCCCGGGACTGCTCCTATATCCCGCAGAGCTTATCGAATGCCTCCTAAAGAGTTCGCAGAGCTAAAAATTCAGTTGCAAGATTTGTTGGATAAGGGCTATATTCGTCCAAGCTCGTCTCCTTGGGGCTGTCCTGCAATCTTTGTAAAGAAGAAAGACAAAAGTCTCAGGCTATGCGTTGATTATCGCCCACTCAACGAAGTCACCATCAAAAATAAATATCCCTTGCCTCGTATTGATCTTCTTTTTGACCAGCTAGCTGGGGCCAAAGTATTCTCCAAGATTGACCTCAGATCTGGTTACCACCAAATAAAAATTCATCCTGAAGACATTCCTAAAACCGCTTTCACCACCAGATACGGCCTATACTCAAAAACAACTGAAGAGCATGCCGAGCATCTTCGTGTCATTCTATCTCGTCTCAGAGACCATCAGCTTTATGCCAAGTTCAGTAAATGTGAATTCTGGTTGGATCAGATATAGTTTCTTGGTCATGTCCTATCCGCTGAAGGTGTGTCAGTCGATCCCGGAAAAGTGGCACATATTCTGGATTGGAAGCCACCTACCTCTGTTCACAAGGTCCGCAGCTTCATGGGAATGGCTGGGTACTATCGTCGTTTCATCCCGGATTTCTCCAGAATCGCCAAGCCTATCACCGAGTTGTTGAAGAATTCTGTGAAGTTTGTCTGGTCACCAGCTTGTGAGCAAGCCTTCCAAACATTGAAGAAATTGTTAACCACGTCACCAGTGCTAGCTCAGCCGAACGTCGAGAAGCCCTTTGATGTCTACTGTGATGCATCTGGTACTGGTTTGGGCTGTGTTTTGATGCAAGAAGGTCGAGTGATCGCTTATGCCTCACGACAGCTTAAGCGACATGTGGAGAATTATCCAACCCATGATCTTGAGTTAGCAGCAGTGGTGCATGCTCTAAAAATTTGGCGTCATTATCTGTTGGGCAGTACCTGCAATGTGTACACAGATCAGAAAAGCCTGAAGTATATCTTTACTCAAGAAGAACTGAACATGAGGCAGAGAAGATGGCTTGAGTTAATTAAGGACTATGATATCGAAGTGCATTACCATCCGGGTAAGGCGAATGTGGTCACCGATGCGCTTAGTCGTAAGTCATACTGTAACTGTCTGATCATGAAATCCTATGAATCTTCCCTATGTTATGAACTAGAGAAGCTGGGTATTGAAATGGTTCCACAAGGAATTCTGAGTAATATCAGAATAGAAACCCCTATCAGGGAACAGGTCATTGCTGCACAGAAAGATAACCCTGGAATCAAGCACATCGTCGAAAAGGTTCGAGCTGGGAAAGCTGACTATTTCAGGATTGATGATGAAGGAGTGGTTTGGTTCAAGAACCGCCTGGTAGTTCCAAAGGTACCTGAGTTGAGACAGTTAATCCTTGATGAAGCACACTCAACTAGGTTTTCCATCCACCCCGGCAGCAACAAGATGTACCAAGACCTGAGGCAGAGATTCTAGTGGACAAAGATGAAGATTGAGATCGCTCGATATGTCGCTCGCTGTGATACTTGCCAGAGAGTCAAAGTTGTGCACATGAAGCCCAGAGGAGAATTGCAACCTTTATCTGTACCTGGCTGGAAATGGGAGGATATCAGTATGGATTTTATCAATGGGCTACCCAAAACACAAAAGGGTTATGATTCCATATTGGTGATCGTGGATCGTCTCACTAAGCAAGCTCACTTTCTACCAGTCAAAACCAGTTATACTGTTCCAACTTACGCCACCTTGTACAAGAACAACATAGTGAAACTCCATGGCATACCCAAGACCATCATCTCTGATCGTGGTACCCAGTTTGTCGCAAAGTTCTGGAAAGCATTCCATACCTCACTCGGAACCAAGTTATTGCATAGCATGGCTTATCATCCGTAGATGGATGGACAGACTGAGCGAGTCAACCAAGTGTTAGAAGATATGTTGAGAGCATGTGTGCTTACCTTCGCAGATACTTGGGATAACTGTTTGCCCTTGGTAGAATTCTCATATAATAACAGCTATCAAGAAAGCATCAAAATGGCACCCTTTGAAGCACTATACGGCCGTCGTTGTCGTACACCCCTCAATTGGTCTGAGCCCAGAGAAAGGGAATTCTTTGGAGTTGACCTAGTAAAAGATATGGAAGAAAAAGTCAAGCAAATACAAGAGAATATGAAGGTTGCGCAGTCTCGATAGAAGAGTTATGCTGACAAAAGACGCCGACCTCTGAAGTTCCAGATTGGGGATTATGTGTACCTGAAGGTCTCACCCACTAAAGGAGTTACCCGCTTTGGAGTCAAAGGGAAGTTAGCACCCCGCTATATTGGTCCGTTTGAGATTCTAGAACGTTGTGGCAAGGTAGCTTACAAGCTAAGGTTGCCCGATCATCTTTCCATGGTCCATAATGTGTTTCATGTCTCCCAACTCAAGAAGTGTCTCCGAGTGCCCGAACAAGTGGTGGAAGTTGAAGGTGTTGAGTTAGAACCCGATCTGTCATACTCTGAGTATCCAGTTCGTGTTTTGGATCACAAGGATCGTGTTACCCGGAGAACTACCACAAGATGGTACAAGATCCAGTGGAACCAACACTCTGAAGAAGAAGCCACTTGGGAATCTGAAGATTTCTTAGCAAAGAACTATCCCGACTTTCTCGAATCTCTGTAGATGTAAGGTTTTACCTTTGTTCTTGTAAGACGCAGAATCTCGGGACGAGATTTCTTTTAGAGGGAAGGGTTGTAACACCTCTGGTGTTTAAAATGTAATTAACCTGACATGTCATCATCTTAAGTTATTAATCATTTCTTGTCATGCATTTGTGTTGCTTAATAATGATGTATTGATCTCTTTTCAAAAAAAAACCCTAAATGCCCAAATCTTCCTATAAGGGCAAAATGGTAATTTCATCTCTGTGCCTAGCTCTGTGTATTTCTTGTTCAGATTTGTGTCCTGATGTTTTGTTGTGTTGATCAAAGATCAAAAATCAAAAATAGAATTAAATTTTCTTTTTGCAAACCCTAATTTCCAAACTCTAGTTTTACCCCTCTTTTAATAATTCAAAAACTATTCAAAATTTGGGGTTGGCTCAAAAAGCAAAGTTGTAGATCTGATCAAGATGAACAACTTTGGTATTTACAAGTTTTCAAGTTTGTGTACAAAATTTGAAGTAATTTCAAATTCATTCAAACTCCAGTTTTTGTCCCCTTTTTGATTTTCAAACTTATCTCAAAAACTAATGAGTTTCCGAAAAAGTGTATATTAGCAAAGTTGTAGGTTTTGACAAAAGGAACAACTTTCATATTTGCAGATTTTCAAGTTTTAGTGTAAAATCAAAAGTAATTTTGAATTTATTCAAATTCCAAAAGTGTCCCCTTTTCTGATTTCAAATGTGGTTCAAAAACTTTTTGGATTTTGAAAATGTTCATATTGACAAAGTTGTAGATCTCATTTTTCTGCACAACTTTGGTATTTTGTGTTTTTCCTGTGCAATTCAATTTTTGAGAGTATTTTGCAAAATTCAGAAACCTGCTCAAAGTCAAACCCTAGAAGTAGCCCTGTTCATCTTTTACCTAGGGCCAGGGGGGCCCGGCCATGGTCGCCTCGCCGGCGCCGCGTGCGCCACGCGACTGGCAGCCGCCCGCCTGCCTCCAGCCTGCCGCCGCTGTCCGCGCCATAATGCCGCACCCGCACGCGCAAGCGCTGACCCTCGCCCGTCCCCTACAGTTCCCAGCACATCGCCGCCGCGTGGCCATCGCCGGCGACCTCGCGCCCGGTCCCTGCGTACCCTCTTGTCCTTGCCCCATCATGAGATCGATAGCACGCGCCGCGAGCAACCCGTTACACACCCCCGCGCGCTTCCTAATGACCCCTGAGCTCGGCTATAAAAGGCCGCCGGCCAGCCGGAGCTCTCCACTCACCACCGCCGCCGTCCCCAGCCCACTCCAGAGCCCCCGTCGCTCAACCACCTAGCTCAACAGCTCCGCCTTGAGCTCACGCAGCTTCCCCACCCCTCAATTTCATCTCTACCGGCTCCTACCGCCCGGCGTAGCTCGCCGTTCCCAGCTCCGGCGACTCACCGGTGAGCTCGGGTTCGGGAAATTCTCCCTCCCCGGTCTCGATCATCTCCCTCCGACCGCTGTCCTATCTTCCTCATCGCAGTGCGCTCCTAACCACACCCTCGGCGACTTCTTTGGTGGCACAGGGCCGCCGGACACCGATCACCGCCGGAGAAACCCACCGGAGTACCCCGCCGCCGTCGAACTCCCTCCTCCGTCCATCCTCTCACCTCGCCGAGCCTCCTAATCGACACCGGTGAGCCCCCTGAGGCCTCCCGTCTACTCGGTTTCGCCTACGGAGCCCCGCCGTGGCCGGCGCAGCCCAGCGCCGCCGTTGGCCGGCTGCCGGCGAGCGGGAAGAGCACAGTGTTCCTTTTTCTTTTTCTTTAAAAATGTGAATAGTGTTTCGTTTTCTTATTTTTGTGTGATTTTCTGTGTTGATCCAAAAATTCTAAAAATTTGATGGTAGACTCTTTATGCCTTGTAGTATTTTAGAAAAATATGAAACTTGAGATTTGTGCAAAAATTTGGAAATGAAAAAGCTTCCTTTTAATTAAGAAATGGATAGTTTTGGGTTTTTTTAGAAAAACTTGTGTAGCTCCAAAAATCTTGAGATAAATTTTTGTGAGCTAGTTATGCCATGTTTAGTCTCTGGTGAAATTTTGGAGTCTTTTGGAGCAAGTTGATTTTTGAGTATTTATTTTAATTGTTGAATAGTGCCTTTTGTTAATTAAATCCCTGGATTTATTTGAGCACCTAAATGACCTCCAAAAATTATGAGATTTGTTTTGCCATCTATTTATGCCATAAGGAACTTATGAGATTAATTTGGTAATTTTTGGAGCAACTGCATAAAATGACCTTTTTAATAATTTAAGGAAAATAGAAAAATGATTAGGGTTTATATTGAATGCCCTGTGATGTGACTTTTGGGTTGATTGCTGTTCATAGACCCCACCCTCTGGTCTATGGTGTTGTGATGCCATGCTATGATGATGCTTAGGTTGGATAAGATGTTTAATAGTTTTAATTAATATTGCTTAAAGAAAGAAATAGTTAACTTTATGTCCATTCTAGAATTTGCTTACACTTTGGAAAGTTGGACTCTAGAATCAGTGGAATTGTCTTGTGCCATAATGTTCATGTCAGCATTCTCATAGCATACATCATTGCATCCGTATAGTTACCGAAGAAGATGGTGCCAGGGTCGAGGCCGCCGCTGACGAACCTACCCCGAGGCGACCCCGAACTCCGACACCTACACCACCAACCCGGAACCCGTCCTTTTTGCTCTTCAAGGCAAGCCCCGGTGCATTTAACCCTACCTTGCTTTTATAAAGTTTTACTTTAAATGTTTTGAGTTAAACTACTACATTAGGTTATAGGAGTTGGGTGATGACCTATTATTTGCATTATCTATCTCCACCAGAGGATACACCTGTCCTGTTTAAAAACTATTTGCAAAATGCTTAGTAATGCTATTCAATAGATTTGCAATAAAATGCCAATTTCAAAAGTGTGATCACTTAAACAATGCTTATGGGAATTTGGCTTTACTCCCGGTTATTGGCTAGATATCTGATCCGTACCTAGTCAATTCCGAGGAGAGGTTGTCTGAGCGTACGATGCCGTCATGTTGTAGTCCGGGACTCAACAGTTGACACCGACCGGGACAGGGTTGAAAAACTGACAGGACTATTATGCTCGGGTGAGATATGACCGAGGTATAGCCCTGACAGAAAACTTTAGGAACCATCCGTTTAGGGGCCTGCTGGTCAAGACTTGTAACTATTCACATACTTCGGAAAGCTCTGGCTCCGAGGACTTCTTGATTGGGGCCAACAACCGCGCACTGGGAGTGGCGAGATGGCGGAAGTAGCTTGTACCCACGTGGTCGTCGTACCTGGAATGAGTGGTGTACTATACTTCCGGGTGGCGTAGGACCGGTCCAATCTTGGAGGAATCGTGGTAGACGAGTTGGCATATGCAAGCTTGGGTGCTACATATGCAGTGTGGATAGGAATCCTTAGCTGAGTATTATTTATCCGGATTAACGTTGCTCCTCGGTTATGGAGACTTGGTCACTGACTGTCAACGGTGGTTCATAACTAGGTATGTTGTGAAAGGTAAAAATGAATCTTGAACAATGAAGATTTGAGAGATACTTTTAAAAACAAGTTTACAAAATGCTTTTCTACAAAATGCTTGATTTTGCTTAAGCCTTACCTTGACTCCCCTAAGCCTCTCATTCCTGAGTCTTTCCCTTTTCTTTAGTCGGGTAAGTCTTGTTGAGTACCCCAGTACTCAGGGTTTGTTACCCATGCTGCAGGTATGTCTGAGTCGCCGATGTGTCTTGCGCCCTGTTGCATGACCATCATCCAGGAAGAGGCCGATGAGGCCGATGAGTAAATGTGCACCCTCGGGATGGGTGTTTACATGTATCTTTATTTTGTTGGACTCCGCTACGTTGCCTATTTTCAATTATCCGAATATGGTTTGTAATAATTGTACTTCTTATCTTATTTGGAACCTCGGTTTGTAAAACTAATGTTATTTAAGTCTTCCGCTCTGTTTCTCGATGTTCTTTGTGAAAGTATGAAATGCTGTAACCGAAAGGTGAGATGATCCTGCGGACAATGGGCACTGATGTAGCCCAGTGGCGAATTGCCTTAATCACATGGAACATAGTTTCGGCTGTCAGAGGTTGACAGGGACTTGTGGGCCATGGGATTAGGACCGTTCCGTCACAGTCATCATCATCATCATCATGTAATCATGTTTTAATCATGTATATGGATTGCTTAGGCTTATTATTTCATGTGATTAAGAATTGAATTGAAATTCCCTTTTGAAAAACCCTAAAAGCCATAATTCTCCTAGAGGGGCAAAATGGTAATTTCACCTCTATGGCTAAAAATGTTTGAAACATGCTTGGTTGAATGCTAGTATACTTTAGTTGAGTTGGCAAAGTCCAAAAATCAAAATTTGATTTGAAAAAGAATTGAAAAACATTTAATTTCCAAAACCCTAGTTTTACCCCCTTTTGAATTGTTCAAAAATTATTCAAAATTTGAAGTTGGTCCAATTGGCAAAGTTCTAGATCTTGTCCAAAGGAACAACTTTCATATTTACAGATTTTCAAGTTTCAATATAAAATCAAAAGTAATTTTGAATTTATTCAAATCCCAAAAATGTCCCTTTTTCAAATTTCAAATGTGATTCAAAAACTATTTGGATTTTGAAAATGTTCATATTGACAAAGTTGTAGATCTCATTTTTATACACAACTTTGGTATTTTGAGTTTTTGCTGTGCAGTTCAAATTATGGGACAAATTTGTAAAATATAGTTTTAAAAATCAAAACAAAAGTCAAACCCTACTCTTCTTCTTCCTCCTCGCGTAGGGGGGGCCCGGCCATGACTGTGGCCGGTGTTCGCGCGCCACGCGCCAGCAGCTGCCCTCCTGCTCCCCGCACGCGCTCGGCCAGTCCCCTCCGCCCCGCTTCATCATCACGCGCAGAGAGTGGACTTTCACCCGTCCCCCCTGCACCCCGCCATCGCAGCCGCGTGGCATCGCCGGCGACCTTCGTAACCGAACCCCGGCCACTGAATCCACTCCCCCTCATCATTCGAACGCACACGCATGCCAGTGCCAAGCTTATCCGCTCCTCAGCACGCGCCAGCACACCCCGAGCGCGACTATAAATAGCCCGCCGGTTCGCCGGAGCTCTTCACTCTCTCTGCCACCGCCTCTAGCGCGCTCCAGCGCCTCCCCGTCCAAACCAAGCACATCGCCGAGATCGCCTTGGCCTTGTAAAGTTCCCCAGCCACCTCAATTCTTCCCTCCCCGCCCTGAATGCCGTAGCCGAGCTGTTTTTCTCCATCTTCGGTGAAGTGCCGGTGAGCACGGGAACCGGAAATCCGTCGCCGACGCTCCACCTCCCCTCCCTCTGAGTCTTGTCTCGTCTTCTCCACCTCCGGGCGCTCCTAACCAGCTACTGGTGACCATGTTTGGTCCACAGGGACGCCGGAACGCTGTGACGCCGAGGAGGGGCTCCGCCGTGCTGCCGCCGCCGTCGCTCTCCTACCTCCGGTCACCCCCTCCGCTCGCCCGTGCCTGTTTCCAACTTCCGGTGAGTCCCCAAGTCCACTGGTAGTGATGGTTTGGCCGGAGGATCGTCGGACTGGCCGGACCGCCGCGCGCCATCCCGGCGCTGCGCGCCGGCCCGTCGGGGAAGATGAACAGTGGTTCATCTTTTTCTTATTCTTTTTCTTTTAAATGTTTTCAATGCTGCGGATTTCATCTTTTTGTGTGATTTTATCCTATGCTCTAAAAACAATAAAAAATATGGTAGACTCCTTGCACCATGTAGTATTTTAGAAAAATATCAAACTTGGTTTTTGTGCAAAAACTTAAAAATGGAAAATTCCCCTTTTAATTAAGAATTAAATAGTTTTAGAATTTTATAAATTCATATATTGCTCAAAAAATAATGAAATTAATTTTGTGTGCTAGTTATGCCATGTATAGCCTAGGATAAAAATTTTAAGTCATTTGGAGGAAGTTGATTTTTGTATAATTTTTTTAAAAATGTTAAATAGTGGTTTTTGTTAATTAAATGTTTATTTTTGTTTGAGCACCTTAATGATCTACAAAATTTATGAAATTTGTTTTATCATCTAGTTAGACCATAATAAATATGTAGAATTAATTTGGTAATTTTTGGAGCACCTTCGTAAAATGACCTTTTTAAATAATTAAGAAAAATAGAAAAAATAATTAGGGTTTGCTAATGCTTGTCATTTCATGTGACTTTTGGATTGATTGTTGTTCATAGACCCTCACACACTTGGTCTATGATGTTTGTGATGACATGATTTCCTTGTTTGCTTAAGAAACCCTAAATCCTAGTCATTAAGTGTTAATCTTGTTTTAATTAAAAGTTAAACTGTAATTAGAGTAATTAGAAAACCTAGTTAGTGTAGTTAATGAAGTTTGTTTATAAGAAGGAAAGTCGTATTCTAGTAATCAGTGGAATTGTCCTGCACCTTTATTGTCCATGTCTGCATCATTCTGAGCATGCATCATTGCATACGTATAGTGGCCGAAGGCGAAGGCGTCAAGGTCGAGGCATCTGCTAACGGAGTTGTCCCTGAGGAGGCCCAGAGCTTCAAGATCTGTGTTGCTGACCCCGAGCCTGCTCTTTTTATGCTCCAAGGCAAGCCCCGGTGCATTTAACCCTTCCCTTGGGTTTATAAAATGTTTTCCTTAAATGCTTTCGAGTTAAATTATTGCATTAGGTTTATAGGAGTTGAGTGCTATCCTAATTGATGCAGTGTCCACCTTGACCACTGATACACCCGATACCTGCTTTCAAAAGTATTTGAAAAATGCTTAGCAATGCTTATTGAATTAGAGTTTGCAATAAAAATGTTAATTTGAAAAGTGTGATCACTGAGATGAATCATATCAAGGGATTTGGTTATACTTCCCGATCGATGACTGCTTGCCTAGCTAGCATGTGGTCATTATCGAGAAGGGGTTGTTCGCTCGTACGGTGCTGTCATGTTGAGTCCGGGACTCAGCAGTTGACACCGACAGAAACATGGTTGAAAAACCGACAGAACCTGTACTCTTGGGTTAGAGTCCCGAGGTGCTTGTCACTGGCAGAAAAGTTTAGGGACCATTCGATTGGGGGCCTGCTGGTCAAGACTTGTAACTAGCCACATACTACAGAAATCTCTGGCTCCGATAACTTCTTTTCTGGAACCGATACCCGCACACTGGGAGTGGAGAGATGGCGGGAGTAGCGTGTACCCTTATGGCCGTCGTGCCTGGAGACTAGAGGTGTACTGTACTCTCGAGTGGCGTAGGGCCGGGACTGGTTAAGGAGAAGTCATGGAAGACGAGTTGGTACATGCAAGCTTAGGTGCTACATGTGCAATGTGGATAGGGATCCTCAGCTGAGTATAATCGATCCGGATTGTCGTTGCTCCTCGGTTATGGAGACTTGGTCACTGACTGTCATCGAAGAGTGGTTCTCCACTAGGTTGTTTTTGAAAAGTAAAATGAATTGAGAAAGAGAACGAATACTGAGAAGTACTGTTACATAATTTCCAAAATAAAATGAAACTTTACAAAATGCTTTTCTGCAAAATACTTGATCTTGCTCAAGCCTTACCTTGACTACCCTAAGCCTCTCATCCCTGAGTCTTCTTCATTTTCTTTAGTCGGGTAAGCCTTGTTGAGTACCCCGTACTCAGGGTTTGTTCACCCATGCTGCAGGTGTCCCTACGGATACATGGGTGTATGCCGGGTCTCTGAGTGATGAGTGATTGTCAACGGGTTTGATCGCATGTTCTTTGGCTTGTGTTGTGCAGGTGTCGAGCACGGAGACAGTGATCGAGGGCAAGGTGAAGGTCAAGTTGAGACGTGTCGTGCCGACGGACTGGGTGCGATGAAGGATGGGCGTGCCGTGCGGCGGACGTGCCATGCCGATGGATCGAGCAGTGAAGGGCGAACGTGAGGCTTGGACTGAGGGACCGGAGTGCCTAAGGATCAGCTGTGGTGGCTGGCAGCCTGGTACAGCGACGAGCGGAGACTTGCGGGGCACGGTGTTGCTCGGGTCGAGGACCTGGGGACACGTGTCGGTGGACGGGGTGCACGGGCGGTGCATCCCCTCTACAGCTTCGGTTTGTTGGCTGAGCCAGCGAAAAACCACCTGTGGACGGTTTCCATGTTTGGGCCTCAAAACCTGGGCGTGGACGGTTTCCGAGTTTGGCCACAAAACTCAGGCTGAGGGTTTCCGAGTTTGGCCACAAAACTCGGGCGGTGGCCGGTTTTCGAGTTTGGGCCTCAAAACTCGGGCGCTGCGGGTTTGCTGAGTTTGGGCCTCAAAACTCAGACGCTGATGGGCTGGTTTCCCGGTTTGGGCCTCAAAACCGGGGGATGGCTGGAAAAGGCTGGTTTCTCGGTTTGGGCCACAAAACCGGGGGTGCAGAGCGAGGGCGGCACGTGGCGGCAATCGGAAGGTTGCGTGGAGGCAACGTGGACGAGTTGTGCGGGCGTGGCCGTCGGATCTACCTACCACTTCGAGTTGGTCCAGAATAACCTTAGGGTTTAGCTGGTTCGCTCTGTAATTAGTTTAGAGAGGGGTAGAGTAGGAATTGTACTTAGGCTAGAATAGGTTAAGTAGTCGGGGAGACACCCTCCTCCCGGGGATCTCAGTCATTTTGCTCTCTTGCCTTAGGGTTTTCCTGCTCTCCCCATCCCCTGCTATAGCTAGCTGAGATCTGCAGAGAGACTCACCTCTGTGTACTGTTGATTTTGAGGAAAGGAGGTTGTAACCTCCTTGTCGTAGCGTGTGTTTGCGCTTCGGCTGCAAGATAGTGTGTCGATTCGCGTTTTGATTCGAGATCGTCGTTGTTCTTCGCGTTCTTCGTTTCTCCGCGTTTTTCCCGTCACTCGATCTCCCTCTCCGGTGCGTCTTTGCGAAATCTATTTGAATCAACTTGTTCGTATTTGAAAGGAGATCATTTCCATCGAAGGAATTCATCTATCTCCCTATGAACAAGTAGATCGGGTTGATTTCATTTTCGTGGCGCTTTTCGGGTTCATGCTCCTTCCCTTTCGATTTCCTGTTGATTGAGTTGATTTGAGCGGATGATTTCTTGGGGATAGTCTCCTAACTACCCCGTGATCATCTTCTCCAAGTTTGGGATCTTGGGATTTTGAGTTGGATCGGATTTGGAGGGATTTGGGAGAGAGGCGATCAAAATCGCCCTCTCTGCGCGCTCGCGGACAGTCTGCGGCCTGATCGGCGGACAGTCCGCGCCTCGGGTTTCGACCGAGCAGTGGTCGCTTGACTTGAGTCTGTGTGTTTTTGGTTGACCGGCGGACAGTCCGCCGTTTACCCCCCGGATAGTCCGGGCATCGGGGTGGGTTCGGACAGCAGCAGCTGTGCACGTTCGGACAGGCCAAACCTGACCCACGGACAGTCCGCAGGTGTTCTTCGCGGACAGTCCAAGAATCCACCAGGGAGCTTTCAGTAGCAGTTTGATTTCGCTGTTTTTGCCGGTGGACAGTCCGGCACCCAGGCGCGGACAGTCCGGCCTTGGGCGGACAGTCCGGGGTCAGATCACCGGACAGTCCGAGATCCTGCTGAGTGCTCTGCTTCAGTGCGTTTGCTCTCCCGGCTTGCTCGCTTGGTTTCTGGACTTCTCGTTTGGCCCTAGAGTTTACCAAGGAACTTCTCTAGGTATCTTTGCTACTCGTTAGCATCGGTGTTTGGAGATTTCTCGACGTAGCCGTCTATCTACGTTCGGGACTTGGTTTTTAGGGGGCAAACTTGTGCCGGTGCTTTTGGCGTTTGGTTCGCTTGTGTTTGGTGGTGCTCCGCTGTGATCCTAGGGATCATCCACCCTCTTCCAAGGGTCGTGAGCATCACGCTTTGGGTTCGAGCTTCTTGGGGTTGAATTTGGGACACTCGGCCAAAGTTTCGGAAGAAATTTGATTGGCTCCCATTCACCCCCCCCTCTTGTCGCCTTGTTTGTGCTTTCTCGGTCCTTCAATTGGTATCGGAGCGGGTTAAGGATCTTCCACCTTAGCCGGTTCCAGATCCACCAAAGGCGACATGGATCGCGGCGTGGGCAAACCGCCGTTTTTCGATGGAACGAACTATGCGTATTGGAAGATACGCATGTCGGCCTATATGCAGAGTTTGGGCGCTTCTATTTGGGATATTTGCAACTCTGCTGATTACGTGGTCTTGGTTGCTCGTGTGACTCAGCATCAGATCGATGAGCACGAAGCCAATAGCCGAGCCCATAATGCTCTCTTTTCGTGTTTGAGCGTTGGAGAGTTTGATCGCGTTTCTCACCTCTCTACGGCTCGGGAGATTTGGGCCACCCTCATGCGCTTTCATGAGGGCACCTCTCAAGTCAAAACCCGACTCTACGAGTCGTTCAAGAGAGAGTATGAGAACTTCCGACATCAGCCTAGCGAGAGCATAGAGAGTTTATTCGCTCGCTTTCAGGTGATTGTCAACAGGATGAGGGCTAACAAGGAGCAGTTGCCTTTCGACGATCATGAGAGAGCTTTGAATCTTTTGCATACTCTCGATCGGTCGGTGTGGGATTCCAAGGTTCAGGCGATCATCGAATCACCGAACTATGAGACCCTCACGTGCGACGAGCTCTTTAGTAAGCTCAAGTCCAGTGAGATTGATGCTATGGCGAGGGCTTCTTATGAAAATCCTTCTCGCCCGTCCATGGCTTTGGTTTCTGGCTCTTCTGCTAACCCCTCTGCTGGCTTTGCACTTTCTTCACTCTTTTCTGTCACAGAGGACCAGCTGGAGTCTTTGGGAGACGAGGAGTTGGCTTTGCTTGCCAACCGGTTCACGCGGTTCCACAACAACCGCATGAACCGTCGCCGCGGAGGAGGACACTCAGGATGCTATGAGTGCGGCGATCCTGACCACTTCATCGCCAACTGCCCCAAGAAGAACAAGCATTCGGGGAAGGGCGATCATGGGCACAAGTACAACTCCAAGCACAAGGAGAAGCACGTTCCCCCAAGGCACAAGAAGCGGGGCGGCTTCGACAAAGAGTACATCAAGAAGAAGTACTTGGAGAAGGCCCAGGCTGAGCAGCGTGCGTTCTTCGCCACGCTCAGCGACGTCGACGGCTCGGATGATGACTCCGCTTGCTCAAGCGACGACGAGTCCGAGAAGATGAAGAAGGTCGAGGACAAGCTGAACGGCCTCTGCTTCTTCACCGATGACGGGGGTCTCTGCACCATGGCGCTTGGTGATGAGGTCGGAGGCGAGCAGGAGCACACCCCTCGGAACGACGACGACGACACCTCCCAGGTATCTCTCACCTACGACAAGCTTTCTACTGAGGTTGAGAAGCTTACCGCTGCCCTCCTTAGCCAAGATAAGTTGCTTAGGCGTGCTGCTAGAGAGCACAATGAGTTCAGGCAGAAGTGGGAGGATACGGTGAAGGAGCTTGAGTTCGCTCGGTCCACCGTAGTCGTGTCGGAGGAGAGTGAGTGTGAGATGTGCACCACGCACATGACTGACCTTCTCACTTTGAGAGGTAAGTATGCTGCGTTGGTTGGAGAGGTGGATGAGCTCCGTGCTAGGCCGCAGCTGTTGGGTGCGTGCAAGACTTGTCCTGTCTTACAATCTGAGTTGGCAGAGAAGAATGCCAAGATTGAGTCTCTTGAGAAGGCCAGCTCAGATAGCACTTGTGTCACGAGGTGTGCTTTGTATGAGGGCTTGGAGATGGAGATTGCCAATGTGAAGCATGGCAAGATGCAAACCGAGGAGGAAAACACATACCTTCGGACCATCTTGTCATGGGTCTCCTGTAGTGAGCCGCAGCTCGGGATGATGATCTCCCAATTCAAGCGAGCTGCTGGTGGCCCAGGTGTAGGTTTTGCTCAGGGTGTTGATCTTTCTGCTTTTGGGAAGATTGGAGAGTCGAGTGGTCTTAATCCGAGTGAGAAGCCCAACTCCACCACTACTCCCAAACTGACCAAGCTTCCACCCAAAGAGCCTGCCAAGCCTACCACCAAAGATGGGGTGTTTGAGGAACCTCCACGTGCTCCGCCCAAGAACCAAGTCTGGGCACCCAAGCCAAACCACCTCAAGAACAAGCTGGACACAATGCCACCCATCCAGCAGGAGTGCTTGCCACAGAAGGGCAAAGTGAACCATACCCACAGCCCAGCGTACCAACAACCCCCTTTGCGCGCAGTGAGGTACCAGTGTGACTTTTGTGGGAGGGATGGTCACTTGAGTGAGTTCTGCTTTCGGCGCAAGCGAGAGGCACGCCGTGCTCGGGAGATGGACAACCTGGACTTGTACCACCCTTTCCATGGTGGGAAAGTGCCGAATGTCCAGAGGAGAGCTGCTAGGCCCGGAGGTCAAGTTCCCAGGCCTAGGCAGAGGAGAGCTCCGAGGAGGGAGACTAGGGCTAGAGGTCCAGAACCTCAAGTTCCTAGGCGTAGGCCTCGTAGAGAGCGTGCCCGGCGGGAGCCTGCAGTTGCAAGTTTTGGACCCCATGGCGGAGGCTTTGTAGTTGAGCGCTTTCCCCCACCGTGTTTTGAGTATCGCTGTGAGCGCTCCTTCCCCAGTGGACCACGTCCTTCTAAACGTGGTGATCGCTTAATCCGTAGATTGGCTAGGAATGGTTTTTTCGCTAACAGTTCTTTTGAGCAGCCGACCCAACACTGGTATTCCCCTTACTTCACTAACCCCAGTGTTGGACCGTATGCTCACCCTATGTCTTTTTATTGATGTAGGTAAGACGATTGAAGGACATTTGGTTGGTGGATTCCGGTTGTTCGAGGCACATGACCGGAAACGCCAAGTGGTTCTCCAGCCTTAGCCCGGTCGCCGGAAAGGAGTACATAACCTTCGGTGACAATAGTAAAGGTAAGGTGTTGTCTCGTGGCTCGGTGCGGGTTAATGAGCACTTTGTGTTGCGCGATGTTGCTCTTGTTTCTGACCTGCATTTTAACTTGCTTTCTGTTTCGCAACTTTTTGATGATGACTATGAGATTCGTTTTAAACCGAACCTTAGTCGCATCTTAGATCCTCAGGGTGATCTTGTATGTCTGATTTTGCCCTTTGGGAAAGTCTTTCACGCGAATTTCTCAGAATCGTTTGGTTCTTCTTGCTGTCTTTTGGCTAGTCCTTCTTCCTCCGATCTTTGGAAGTGGCATAGGAGGCTCGGTCATTTAAGCTTCGACTTGCTTGCAAGACTTAGCTCACTTGGCCTAATCTGAGGATTGCCCAAGCTTTCGATGGAGAAGGATCTAGTTTGTCATTCTTGCAGACATGGGAAGATGGTTGCCGCTCCCCACCATCCAGTGACTAAGGTCATGACCTTGCACCCTGGAGAGCTTTTACACATGGACCTTGTTGGTCCGGCTCGGGTGAGCTCGGTTGGTGGCAAGTGGTATGTTTTGGTTGTTGTTGATGACTTTTCGAGGTATTCGTGGGTCTTCTTTTTGACTGAGAAGACCGAGACTTTCTCCTTCGCTCGCAATCTGATTTTGCGTCTTCAGAACGAGTTCCCTTTGAACTTGATGCGAGCAATTAGAAGTGATAATGGTTCTGAATTCAAAAATTCAGATTTTGAGAAGTTTTGTAACCGCCTTGGTTTGGAGCATCAGTTTTCTTCCCCCTACACACCGCCCCAAAATGGTGTTGTAGAGAGGAAGAATCGGACCCTTGTTGAGATGGCCAGGACGATGCTCGATGAGCATAGGACTCCTAGGCGCTATTGGGCCGAAGCTATGAACACTGCATGCTACATTTTGAATCGCATTTTTCTGAGAGCGTTTTTGAAGAAGACCTCTTATGAGTTGCGTTTTGATCGCCAACCCAAGGTAAGTTATTTTAGAGTCTTCGGTTGCCATTGTTTTATATTGAAGAAAGGCAACCTGGACAAATTCGAGTCTCGATCTTCTGACGGAGTGTTTTTGGGTTATGGTACTCACACTAGAGCATATAGGGTACTTAACCTCGATACTAACCGAGTCGTGGAGACATCAGATGTCACCTTCGACGAGACTCTTGTTTCTCCTTCTTCTCGTTTTGAGCGTGCAGGTGATCACGAGGTCGGAGAGCCTCTTTTTGATGACGAGGAAGAGGGTGCTGAAGGTATGGATGATCCAGCACCCCCTCCACCTGCCGTGCCGCCAAGAGCGGCTTCGACGACGACTCATGGCCCTAAAACCTCTTCTTCCTGGGGGCCGTGGGATCCTCCACCTCGCGCGGTACCTTTTGTACCCGGGGTGGAACCAGCTACTGTTGAGGGGGAGATCACTTCTTCCCGGGAGGCGCCGCGACATATCCAGCGCCAGCACCCCCCTCAGCAGATGATCGATGACATCGGCGAGCGAGTTACTCGCTCTAGGTCACAGCACATCTCTCACTTTGCTCATTCTGCTTTTGTTGCTAATTTTGAGCCCCAAGATGTTGGACACGCTTTGACGGATCCTGATTGGGTTAATGCCATTGAAAGCCCTAGTTTGGTTTTGGTTAATTGATGAAACATATTTGGTCTAATCCTATTGCTAAGCATGTGTGTAGCTTGTACGGAAGGATTAAGACCAAGCCAAGTGGTGGAGCTAGCAAGGTGGCAACCATGGAGGATGGTGTTGGCCACAAGCACTCAAGTGATCAAGTGCTCTACCTTTGGTGAATCGTGAGAAGAAGAGAAGAGATGGACCAAAGAGGCCCGTGTTGGCGGTCCTTATCGACATATTTACCCCGCCAACATAGTCCATATAAAAGGAGAAAAGCATGTATTTTACTCATATATACTTTTATTACTAACCAAGTTCCACATATAGTGCAAAGTTATGTTTTGCAGACCCTAAACATGCACACAGGTGGAAAATGATGAAAAGGCGCAATCCAACACGTCAAAATGCGCAAAATAAACAAGAACCTAAAAAGCCCATATAGAAGTGTAGCAAAATTCAACCAGGAACGCAACCAGAGGCCCAAGAGAGCAAGCCCAGGCTTTGGGCCGGGTTGGACGGGCCTAGCCCGAGGGCGACCGCCTCCAGGGGCGGCCGCCCCCCAATCAAGTCCTTCAAGGCGGTTCCGGGTGAATTTTGCAGCAACACCCCTACCAAACCGACCTCAAACAGCTATTTAAGGAGAGGGAGAGGGGAGGCAATGTAGAACACAATTCACCACTTGAGCTTCACTTTTGGGCACTACCTCTTCTTAGTTTTCTTCTTTGTTCTTGAGCTTAGAGAGAGAGCTAGGCAAAGCTAGCAAGGAGGGCTTGGCTCCTTGGAGAGATATAGGGTATGAATAAGAAAGATCCAATCTCCAGAGTCCTGTCCTTATTCTGTCGATACAGTTCTTCATATGAACTAGAGTATAGTTCTTGTTCTAGTGCTTTGGTATACGACTTAGATCATAGGTCTTATATCATGTTGCTAGCATATGAACTTAGGAATAGTTCTTGTGGAATTAGTATGATATACATTCTAGTGTATAGTCCTTATAATCTATCGCTGCCCTAGGGTAATGATATGTTATATGAACTAGAGCTAAGTGTGTATTGTATTATTCTCACATAGAACATTAGTCTAATTGTTTCATGCTTGTTATATGATTAGAAATAAGCTCTTGTTAAGGGTGGAGGTTTATCATGCTCTTCTGAGTAGGCTCAGGCTTCTTACCTGTCGATCCGTAGGGTCGGGGACCCGGGGGAGTCTGAGTGGGTTCTGTGCATGCAAGCATGGTGCTTGGATGTAGAGGCCGGGTAATTGCATAGCTTAGTCCACGGTAGTGGGGATGGCGGCAGGTGGTGACAGCCCTGTCCGTCCTTGGCATTCCCCCACGTTCGGCTAGGGTGTAAGAGTCTAAATTGTTACGAGAGGTTGCTGGCAGACCAGTACTCGCGTAATCTCCCGAACCATCCGAAGCTTGAGATTAGTTCTATGTCATATGACTGCATGACTAACTTGTTCTGTGTATGACCTGTATCCAGACCATGCCTGCTCTATTAGGTTATTCAATTATTCTTTTATTCATTTATTCTTTTAGTCTCTTTTTACTCTTTGCCCTAGTGCCATGCTCATGATTGTGTTTCTCCACTATTCATGCTATCACTGTTTATCACCTGCTATGACAATTGATCCATTATTGCTATCATGGTATTTGGTATTATATTTATCCTAGAACTTGATACATACAAAGCCTTCCTCGAGCGAACCAATAAATCACGATACTTGGTATATCTCCGGGTGAAATGCTACACGATAATTCCGTGCGCTTGCGGACCTAAACTCTAAACCTACGAACTATCGCATAGATGCATGCTTAACACTGTTGCTGGAACGCGCCGATCTAAGCAACTTGTTAAGAGACATCGAATAGACACTTCTAGCGCTGTTGCTAGGAATAGATCTTCGGGTCCATTTCTATGTCAATATCTGGCGCTGTTGCCTTGGATGGATTGCAAGTCCATTCTTAGTGACGACATTAGCAAGTGTCGACGCGCATTTCTGGCGCTGTTGCCAGGGATGGATCGTAAGGTCCATTCTTAGTAATAACGTTAAGAAATGCCAACAAGCATTTCTGGCGCCGTTGCCGGGGAAGGCTAATGTAAAAAGTTCTAGATAAAAATAAACCAATATCTGATATGCATAATGAATCATTGTTATGCAGGCTAACTCTGCCTGTTTTCCTCCTGTTGTGGATGAAACAGGAATAGTGTATGTCTGGTTTCTCTCTGTCGGAAAACTTCATTAACAATCCTGAGGCACTCCTAAGGGCTAAGCGGACTCACTCCGTTTCGTCTTCTGCTACTCCACCGACAGAGCAACCAGCCGGTTCCGCACCAACCCCGATTAAGGTCATGGCCGAGAAGACACTCCGCGAGTTCTCCGTCCCCGCTGTCACCAACGTGGCCACCGGCCCCGCTGTGGACACGGACAGAAAGAACTTCGAGCTTCGTACCGGCCTGATCACCATGGTGCAGGCAAGCCCGTTCTGTGGTTTGCCTAGCGAGGATGCGAATGCGCATCTACAACACTTCCTGGAGCTGTGTGACACCATTGTCATCAAGGACATCACCCCAGATGTCATTCGGCTCCGTCTTTTCCCTTTCTCCCTTGCGGGGAAAGCGAAAAGATGGTTCTACCAGGACAAGGAAGCTGTCAACACCTGGGCGAAATGCTCAGCTGCATTCCTCGCTAAATTCTTTCCCATAAGCAAAACCAATGCTTTGCGGGGAAGAATTTCCAATTTCAAGCAAGATGCCGCTGAATCAATCCCTGACGCGTGGGAAAGGCTTCAGGAGTATATCCTGAACTGCCCCCACCATGGCATGGAAAATTGGATGGTGCTCCAAAACTTTTACAACGGGCTCACACCCATGTTGAAGGGGCACCTAGATGCAACCGCTGGTGGAGCATTCTTATCGCTCACCACTGCCGGGGCTAAGGCCCTGATCGAGAAAATGGTTGAACATCAAGGCTGGAGCGACGAGAGAACCCAACCACAAACACCAGCCAAAACACACAAAGGCATGCATACCGTGAAGGAGACGGATATGCTTGCCGCAAAAATAGACCTCCTAATAAAACACCTAGCCGAGAAAAACCAAGAAAACCAAACAAATACGGTGAAAGCCATAGATTCACACATGACGTGTGAAGTCTGTGGTGATGTTGGCCATTCGGGGACCGACTGCCCCGAAACCCGTGAAGACGCCGCCTACATCAACAACGGGTTCCGCCAACCAGGAGGCACCAACCAGAACAATGGTTGGAATAACCAGTCTCGGCCGTCATTCTAAGGTAATTCGAACTCCAATTCGAATCAACCTTCTTTAAGAGACTTAGTTCTTGGACAAGCTAAAATTAATCAAAATTTGACTAAAAAGTTGTTGTCCAATGATAAAATTTTCGAAAATATAAATACTAAAATAGAAAACTTAACATCCTCCGTTCAAAATCAACTGAGCTTCAACAAAATGATAGAATCCCAACTAGCTCAAATCGCCGCTGCTATTCCTACCGAAAGTGCGGGACGACTCCCGGGGCAACCCGAGAGTTCTCCCACTAACCATGCAGGGTGAAACCAGAAAACGGAAGGAAGTCCCACTCATAGGACTCAAAACAATTTGAGCCTCCACCGAAGGTGATCGGTTTGTATCAAAAAAAAAATTCAAAATTTCAAAATCAAAATATTCAAAAATCATTTTCTAATAGGGAATAATTTATAATCATAAAAAAATATTTTTTCGACATTTTTTGGAAACAATTTTTTATCAAATAAATGTTGAAAATTGCAAAGAGGATAATTCAGACAGGAGAAGCTTGAAATTTCAAACGGCTATGTCATGGACATAGCCGTTGGGAGGAGATGCCAAAAGAGGAGGCAGAGCTGGGCCCACCAAGGGGCGACCGCCCCAGCCCCAACGGCTCTGGCCAACGGCCAGCTGGGGGAGGCTCCTATCCTTTGAACTCAACCCGAAACCGCCTGAAGTTTGCGACTATAAGTACCAGGGGCTCGGGTGTGACCCTCTTCATCCAATTTCACTACACTTCTCCACCCCCATCTCACTTCTCCAAGCACCACTTCCACTCTCTTGCCATTTCCAACCAACCAACAGCAGAAAAACCTCATAAGAACACCCATCACAAGCTAGCCAAAAAGTCCCTTGAGCGCAAGGAAAAATTCCCTAGCCACCACTCACCCAAGGGTTCGCCGGTGCAAAACCTTGTATCATGAGAAAGTTTGGGAGAAAGGTTTCTGGTGCATTCACGAGAGCAACAAGGTCATCCTCGAGGCGTCAGTATGAGAGTACCTCCTCATACTACACTGAACACCCGAGGGATCCCCGGAGGTTGAGGAAGTAGAGGAAGTCCAAGCGGAGGAAGGACAAGCAGAGGAGCAACATGCAGCTCCAACGGGGGGAGGAGGAGTCCACCAATTCGACTTGGTGGACGACCGGGAAATTCAAGCCTACAACATGCTTAAAGAACGACTCCTCATCCACACACCGGTCTTCGACGAATCGCTCCTCTCCGACATCGGTATGGACACCGAGTTCCACTCCATTTGGAAGGCCGTAGGTTGGGAAAACATTTACCCAATCCCCGAACAGTGGAGTCTTCACGCAGGCGCAGTGTATCTAGCAGAGGCATGGGAGAGTCTAGCTCTCAGCCACCACCCTCTTACATACCACCGACTTTCGGGCATGAGTTTGTCCCTGAGCCAGTACCTGAGTACCAGCCAGGATGGGACATACCCATGCCCTCACCAAATGTTGAGGGGTGGCCTGAGGCAGACTCTAGTGCCTGGGAGCAACAAGCACGCTGGAGGATTGAGTCACCAGAGGAGCACTCACAGGCTCCCACAGGTGACCAGATCGACTTCGATAGCCTCCAAGCTCAGCTTAGGGGATTGGTGGTGCGCACAGACGAGGTCCAGGAGACCCTCAAGCAGCACATCCAGACGACTGATGCACACCACCAGCAGACCATAGAGTGGCACCAACAGGAGCTACTGCATCACCAACAGCAACAGGCTATGTACCAGCAGCAGCAGGCCCTGTACCAGCAACAACAGGCCGAATTAAGGGCATGCCAGGAGGAGATACTCAGGCAGTCTCAAGGTTTCTGGCAATTCATGGGGTACAACCCCGATCAGTAGGCCAAGAGCTAGCTTGGGGGAGGACCCCCACTTCCGAGGTATGATTGCATTGCACATTTAATTCCATGCATCCTTATTTTTCCATTAGCATGTTTACTTAATGCAATCTTCAATCTCCAAAAAAAAACTGAAAAATGCTAAAAAGACCAAAAATATGAATTCCACTCTTATATGTGATGTAAGATATATGCTTCTTCCTTGTTGAAATGATGAATAGTTGCTCTGTCTTATAATTCACCCGTGCCTAGTTTATAACTTAGTTTCTACTAAGATTTGAGTTTATTGGTAAATTGCTCACTTAAGAACTTGAAACTTGTGGGATGCATATGCTTACTCAAGTCCAAGGTTATTGCTAGTCATGATCTGGTATAAGCAGAGAATTGCTATGACATTGTTCTAAGAAAGACTTGATATCCGAAGAATTTATTTAAAAACTTAAAAAAAAATTCAAAAGTTCCTCGATGATGATATATCCTACCAGAGCCATATGATGAAAAACTTTTCAAACCAAATACTCATATGCTACTTGTACTTGTATTGAGCTTATTCAAATAGTTGTGACCTATGTGTAGACTTCTTTCATGCATTCAAGATCAAGATTCACGTACACCCACCAAATAAAGCTAACTCTTGCATAAAGAGTTACGCAAAACATGCCATGCATTCACCACAAAACTAAATGCTCCACTGTTGATCATGATCTTTCTCTCCCAAAAGAATTATGGGCCATCTAAAAAAAAGATAAAATGAGAGAGTGAAAAAAATGGACAAGTGTCCAAATGAAAACAATGGGTACTCCGATGCCCGCCTCTCTTTAAAAAAAATGATATGAGAGAGTAAAAAATGGACAAGTGTCCAAATGAAAAACAATGGGTACTCCGATACCCGCCTCTCTCGATGAATAAAGATAGCCTATAGTTCCCAATCTTCCAAAGGGAGAAAGACATGAGAAAAGGAGTAATCAAAAAGAAAAATTTCCACACACTTGCACTTCTTGATCTAAGTGTATGACTGAAGTCTCCTAAGGTCCAATTCTTTGACTTTGCAATATCTACAATACAAGTATGCCTACTTCTTTCTACCCACAACTCCAGATAAAGCTTTAGTTGGTAGAATGAAAAGAAAGGCAAAAGCCTTTGGTGAGGATCATACACATCTTGAGCGAATGAGTGAATCATTTGGGGAACTTGTTTTAATTTTTCAAAACTCCTAAAAACTCCGGATTACAAAGTTGCTCAAGGAACAAAAAGTTAAGCACCTCTGTGAAAGCTGATCTAACATGCAGTGACTAAGGATTTGAGGAGGCTAACAAGCCCCATGGGTGACAGGGTACTAAGGCGAGTAATAGACCAATATATTCAAACCATGATAGACACTTTGGTATAGACCTGGCACTTGTGAATAATAATCGGCATTGAAGCAACTCCTGATCAACAACCGAAACCTTAGCTTTTGCTCGGGGACGAGCAAAGGGTAAGCTGGGGGGAGTTTGTTGGCGGTCCTTATCGACATATTTACCCCACCAACATAGTCCATATAAAAGGAGAAAAGCATGTATTTTACTCATATATACTTTTATTACTAACCAAGTTCCACATATAGTGCAAAGTTATGTTTTGCAGACCCTAAACATGCACACAGGTGGAAAATGATGAAAAGGCGCAATCCAACACGTCAAAATGCGCAAAATAAACAAGAACCTAAAAAGCCCATATAGAAGTGTAGCAAAATTCAACCGGGAACGCAACCAGAGGCCCAAGAGAGCAAGCCCAGGCTTTGGGCCGGGCTGGACGGGCCCAGCCCGGGGGCGACCGCCCCTAGGGGCGGCCGCCCCCCTGGTGGCGCCACGTGGCCACCGCCTTTGCAGAGGCGGTGCAATCAAGTCCTTCAAGGCGGTTCCGGGTGAATTTTGCAGCAACACCCCTACCAAACTGACCTCAAACAGCTATTTAAGGAGAGGGGGAGGGGAGGCACTGTAGAACACAATTCACCACTTGAGCTTCACTTTTGGGCACTACCTCTTCTTAGTTTTCTTCTTTGTTCTTGAGCTTAGAGAGAGAGCTAGGCAAAGCTAGCAAGGAGGGCTTGGCTCCTTGGAGAGATATAGGGTATGAATAAGAAAGATCCAATCTCTAGAGTCCTGTCCTTATTCTGTCGATACAGTTCTTCATATGAACTAGAGTATAGTTCTTGTTCTAGTGCTTTGGTATACGACTTAGATCATAGGTCTTATATCATGTTGCTAGCATATGAACTTAGGAATAGTTCTTGTGGAATTAGTATGATATACATTCTAGTGTATAGTCCTTATAATCTATCGCTGCCCTAGGGTAATGATATGTTATATGAACTAGAGCTAAGTGTGTATTGTATTATTCTCACATAGAACATTAGTCTAATTGTTTCATGCTTGTTATATGATTAGAAATAAGCTCTTGTTAAGGGTGGAGGTTTATCATGCTCTTCTGAGTAGGCTCAGGCTTCTTACCTGTCGATCCGTAGGGTCGGGGACCCGGGGGAGTCTGAGTGGGTTCTGTGCATGCAAGCATGGTGCTTGGATGTAGAGGCCGGGTAATTGCATAGCTTAGTCCACGGTAGTGGGGATGGCGGCAGGTGGTGACAGCCCTGTCCGTCCTTGGCATTCCCCCACGTTCGGCTAGGGTGTAGGAGTCTAAATTGTTACGAGAGGTTGCTGGCAGACTAGTACTCGCGTAATCTCCCGAACCATCCGAAACTTGAGATTAGTTCTATGTCATATGACTGCATGACTAACTTGTTCTGTGTATGACCTGTATCCAGACCATGCCTGCTCTATTAGGTTATTCAATTATTCTTTTATTCATTTATTCTTTTAGTCTCTTTTTACTCTTTGCCCTAGTGCCATGCTCATGATTGTGTTTCTCCACTATTCATGCTATCACTGTTTATCACCTGCTATGACAATTGATCCATTATTGCTATCATGGTATTTGGTATTATATTTATCCTAGAACTTGATACATACAAAGCCTTCCTCGAGCGAACCAATAAATCACGATACTCGGTATATCTCCGGGTGAAATGCTACACGATAATTCCGTGCGCTTGCGGACCTAAACTCTAAACCTACGAACTATCGTATAGATGCATGCTTAACACTGTTGCTGGAACGCGCCGATCTAAGCAACTTGTTAAGAGACATCGAACAGACACTTCTAGCGCTGTTGCTAGGAATAGATCTTCGGGTCCATTTCTATGTCAATATCTGGCGCCGTTGCCTTGGATGGATTGCAAGTCCATTCTTAGTGACGACGTTAGCAAGTGTCGACGCGCATTTCTGGCGCTGTTGCCAGGGATGGATCGTAAGGTCCATTCTTAGTAATAACGTTAAGAAATGCCAACAGCCCGAAGGCAAAGGTATAACCTATAGGGCTCTTTGGTTTTGTGATCAAGACACTTAGCGAGTGTGATCACATTTAGAATACATAGTCATACTATTAAGAGGAGATTATTCACGGCTTATGCGGTGTTCAAGTGCCACTAGGTGTTCTCTAACATATCGATGCTATAGACCTAGTGAGTGACAAACAAAACCCTTGGAAAATGCTTTGCAAAATGCTAACACACTTGCATACAATGATGTACACTTGGTAGTGTTGGCACTTTTGGGATAAGGGGTTGTTAAGGAGTTATGGAGAAGCGGGAGAGACTAGTGTATAGTCCTTCTCCCTCCTGCCGAGCTTGCGAGGCAGGATTCAGCGGTTTTTGGAAGTTAAATAACATACTCAGGGAGCATCGGACGCTGGTCCGAGGAGCATCGGACGCTGGTCGAGCGTCCGATGGTTAAACCTAGTTTCTGTCAGAAGTTGAAGGAGCATCGGACGCTGGCATCGGACGCTAGCAAGACACTGTTGCAGAGTCCGATGGTGATGACGTGGTGTGAGTGTGTTTTCCAGGGAGCATCGGACGCTGGCCTGCGTCCGATGCCGATGGTCATGCATCGGCGCGTCCGATGCCCCCAATTTTAGCCCAACGGCTAGGCCGACTTGTGTGGCCTATTTAAGGGGCTTGGCCGGCTTGCTAGAGATAACTCTTGCACATTTTGATTCCTAAGCATACTAGTGAGCATTGGCAAGCCTCCCAACTCATCTCCCAAGTTGATTTGATCAAACCAAGTGAGATTGAGTGATCTAGTGCGTGATTTGAAAGAGTTCAATCTAGTGGCACTAGTTCTTCGCATCGGCAGTGAGTTCTCTTGTTACTCTTGGCATTTGTCGGTGCCTAGACGGTTTGGAGGAGTTGTTGTGTGGTTGGCAAGATTGGTGATTGTTCTTGGCCACCACCGTTCGAGATTGTGAGAGGTTTTGGAGCCTCACCTCGCCGGAGCCGCAAGAGGCATCCTTAGTGGATTGCTTGTGTCATTGAGCTACCTCACTAGTGGTAGATTCTTGTGGTGCTCTTTGTGAGCTTGGCTTTGCGCCGATTAGCCACCGGGTCACCTAGTGTTGGTCGACACAACGGGGAGTAGCGTGCCGGTAAGCACGTGAACCTCGGGATAAATCTTTGTCTCCCGAGTGCTTACTGTGATTGTGTCCCATCTTGGTGATTGGTTTTCATCTACACATTCTTGGTGATTGGCTTCACAAGTGGTTTCACCGGTGATTGGCTCTCTACATGGCGATCCCGAAGGCTCGGTGAAATTCCCTCCATCTAGCTCATTTATTTTGTGTATTTACTTTAAGCTATTTCTCTTATGTAGATACTATCTCTTGTTATATATCTCTTGTTATATTCCTTGTGTAGCTAGTTGTGATTAGCTTGCTTAGTATACCTTTTGCACACTCTTGTCTCGTATACTTTTGGTATATCATACTTGCACTAAAGCTAGATTATTTATTCCGCATTTGACACTAGCTCTAGTTGATTGTGTGACATAGAAATATTAGGTAGAATTGTTGGATAGGTGGCTTGCAACACACTATTAGGCTAGCGCAAGAAGCTTCGCCATTTGTTATACTAATAGTGTTTGCCTAAGTGATTTTGTAGATTTTTAATTAGGCTATTCACCCCCCCCCCTCTAGCCAATTTGGACCTTTCAAGTGGTATCAGAGCCGTGGTCACCGTTTGTTTGAGGCTTAACATCCTCCGGTGTTAAAATGGCTCAAATCAACTATATGGGGAAGCCACCACATTTTGACGGCACCAACTTTGATTGTTGGAAGAGGAAGATGTGTGCATTCACAAGAGGAATGAATAGAAAGATTTGGGAAGTGATTGAACATGATTTTGCAATCATTGATCCCACAAGTCTCACTCCTAGAGAAGAAGAGAAGCTTCAATGGAATGATGTAGCAATCAATTTGTTCTATGAAGCATTTGACACAAAAGTGTTTGAACAAATCAAAGACCTTGAAAGAGCAAGTGAAATATGGGAAAGATTGGAAGAAACATATGAAGGCACCAAGGCGGTCAAGGGAGCCAAGCTATACATTCTCAAGGACAAGCTTGCCACCTTCAAGATGCAAGATGATGAGAGCATACCGGAGATGTTTCACCGGTTGCAAGTTATTATCAATGACTTGAAGTCTTTGGGAGAGAAGGTAGAGGACAAGGACTTTTCTCACAAGTTCTTGAGATGCTTACCACCAAGGTTTGATACTTTGGTGACCATCCTTGTGAGAGAAGGATTGGATACGGTAACCCCAAAGCAAGTACTAGGTGATGTGGTCACACAAGACACATATCGTGTGGAACGGGATAGGGGAGCCCAAGAGGAAGAGAAGAAGAAGAAGACAGTGGCGTTCAAGGCTTCATCCTCCAAGAGCAAAAGCAAGGGCAAAACTAAGAAGGAGGAAAGTGATGATGAAGCAAACACTAGCTTGAGTGAGATGGATGATGAAGAGATGGCACTATTTGTCAAGAGATTTGGCAAATTCATGAAGAAGAAAGGCTATGGAGCAAGAAAGAGAAGAGATGCAAACAAGAGCACAACTAAAAGGTGCTATAGATGCAAGAGCAAGGATCACTTCATTGCGGATTGTCCATACTCAAGTGATGAAGATGATGATGACCGCAAGAAGAGCAAGAAGAAGGACAAGAAGGAGAAGAAAGAAAAGAAAGAGAAGAAGAAGGAGAAGAAGAAGGGTGGATCCTATGTTGTGACATGGGATAGTGATGCTTCCTCAAGCGATGATGATGATTCTAGTGATGATGAGAGGAAGACCACCAAGAAGAAGGCTATGGCTGGTCTTGCTATCTCAAGCAAGCCTTCTATCTTCAACACTCCATCGACATGCTTCATGGCTAAGGCCACTAAGGTATCATCCGATGAGAGTGATAGTGAGAGTGATAGTGATGATGATGAGGAGTACTCAAAGGAGGACCTCATGAGCATGCTACAAGATGCTCACTCTTACATTGAGACTAAGAGGAAGGAGTGCAAAGAATTGCGCAAAGCCAACAAGGCTCTTGAGCAATCCTTTGATGAGCTCAAGTCTACTCATGAGAGGCTAGAGGAAGCCCATGAGAAGCTTGATCAAGCTCACACTAGGCTTAAGGAAGCCCACTCCTCCCTCCTTGATCAAAGTAAGATTGAGGATGTTGTAGAGACATGCAATGTAGGAGTTACATGTGATATACTTGATGAATCATTTTATGCTCCTATTATTGTTGGTCCCACAAATGCATCATCATCATCTAGCTCAACTAAAATGTCTACTTCTACTACTTGTGATTCATCATTAGTTGTAGAAAATGAGAACCTTAAAAACAAGGTTGTTGAGCTCACTCATGCTTCAGGCAATGCCTATGGTGGAGATGCCCGCTTGCTTAAGTGCTTGGGTAGCCAAAGGTGTCCACTCAACAAGGAGGGACTTGGCTATACCCCCAAGAAGGGCAAGGCGGCCTTTGCTACTCACAAGACTAGTTTTGTGAAGAGCAATGGCCGATATTGCTATAATTGCAAGCAATCCGGGCATATAGAGCAAAATTGCTTTAACAAGAACAAGAACAAGAATGTTGCTCATGTTTCATCCATTAGACTTGATTCTTGTTATATGCTTACAAAGGGCACTAATGGTGTGAAGGCTAAGTACATTGGTGCACCCTTGGTTGGCACAAAGAAGAAGGCAATTTGGGTGCCCAAGAGCTTGGTGACTAACCTTGGAGGACCCAAAAAGGTTTGGGTACCTAAAAAGAATTGATCTCTTTTGTAGGTAAACTATAAAGCAGGAGGAAGGCATTGGGTGCTTGATAGTGGGTGCACTCAACACATGACCGGAGATGGTAGAATGTTCAAATCAATCAACACTAGTGGCAATGATCATGCAGATGCTATCACATTTGGTGACAACAAGAAAGGCAAGGTCAAAGGCTTGGGCAAGATTGCAATATCCAATGACTTGAGCATCTCTAATGTGCTATTAGTGGAATCTCTCAACTTCAACTTATTATCCGTGGCACAATTGTGTGATTTGGGATTCAAAAGCATATTTGGTGTTGATGATGTGGAGATAGTGAGTGTTGATGGAAGCGATTTGATCTTCAAAGGATTTAGATATGAGAACCTTTATTTGGTGGACTTTGATGAAAGTGAAGCTCAATTGACAACATGCTTATTCACCAAATCAAGTATGGGTTGGCTTTGGCATAGGCGCTTGGGACATGTTGGAATGAAGCAACTAAAGAGGCTAGTGAAGCATGACATGGTTAGAGGACTAAAAGATGTTCACTTTGAAAAGGACAAGCTTTGTAGTGCATGCCAAATGGGTTGGAAACACTCATCCCAACAAAGGAATGATGAGTACTACACATGCACTTGAGTTGTTGCACATGGACTTGTTTGGACCAACTACATATGCAAGTATTGGGGAAACAAGTATGGCTTTGTGATAGTGGATGACTATACAAGGTACACATGGGTCTTCTTTCTCGTTGACAAGAGTGAAGTGTTTGGCATATTCAAAACCTTTGTCAAGAGAAGTCAAAATGAGTTTAAAAGAAAAATCAAGAAAGTGAGAAGTGACAATGGAAGTGAGTTTAGAAACACAAGAGTTGATGAGTTATGTGATGAGTTTGGGATCAAACATCAATTCTCGGCCAAGTATACACCTCAATCTAATGGGATAGTTGAAAGGAAGAATAGGACACTCATTGATATGTCAAGATCCATGCTTAGTGAATACGATGTGAGTGGTTCCTTTTGGGCCGAAGCAATCAACACGGCATGATATTATAGCAACCAACTCTATTGTCACCCTCTATTGAAGAAGACACCATATGAGCTCCTCAATGATAGAAAACCCAACATTGCTTATTTCCGGGTCTTTGGGTGCAAGTGCTACATATTGAAGAAAGGCACGAGACTTGGCAAGTTTGAAAAGAAGTGTGATGAAGGGTTTCTACTTGGTTACTCCACTACAAGCAAGGCATATAGAGTGTGGAACAACACAACAAGAATAGTTGAAGAAGTCCATGATGTTGAGTTTGATGAAACCAATGGCTCTCATGAAGAACAAGATAATCTAGATGATGTGAGAGGAACACAATTGGTGGAAGCTATGAAGAACATGGACATTGGTGATATAAGGCCAAAGCAAGTGATTGACATAGAAGATGACAAAGATCAAGTGCTCTCTCATCCAACCATGCATGGCAATGATGTTGCAAGCTCTAGTGGTTCTCATGATCAACAAGATACTAGTAGTTCTCAAGTGGCTCATCCAAGTACAAGTGCAAGTGCCCAACCACAACAAGTGCTCCAACCAACACATATTGCAAGAGATCATCCTTTGGATCAAATTGTTGGTGACATAAGAAGAGGTGTGCAAACAAGATCAAGATTGGTTTCATTTTGTGAACACTACTCATTTGTGTCATTTATTGAGCCTACCAAGATTGAAGAAGCTTTGATGGATGTTGATTGGGTAAATTCAATGCATGAAGAGTTAAACAACTTTACCCGCAATAATGTTTGGGAGTTAGTGGAAAGACCAAAGAACACAAATGTTATTGGTACAAGATGGGTCTTCCGGAACAAGCAAGATGAAGATGGCATTGTTGTTAGAAACAAAGCAAGATTGGTTGCACAAGGATACACTCAATTGGAAGGTATTGACTTTGGAGAAACCTATGCACCGGTTGCTAGATTGGAGGCCATTAGAATCCTACTTGCATATGTTTGTTCTCACAACATCAAGCTCTATCAAATGGATGTGAAAAGTGCATTTCTCAATGGATTCATCAATGAACTAGTGTATGTTGAGCAACCTCCCGGATTTGAAGATTTGAAGAAGCCCAACCATGTGTACAAGCTCAAGAAGGCATTATATGGATTGAAGCAAGCACCAAGAGCATGGTATGAAAGATTGAGGGATTTCTTGCTATCAAAGGGTTTCAAGATGGGAAACGTTGACACCACACTCTTCACCAAGAAGATTGGAAGTGACTTGTTTGTGTTGCAAATCTATGTGGATGACATTATATTTGGATCAACCAACCAAGACTTTTGTAAAGAATTTGGAGAGATGATGGCTAAAGAATTTGAGATGTCTATGATTGGAGAGCTTAGTTACTTCCTTGGTCTACAAATCAAGCAAATGAAGAAAGGCACATTTGTTAGTCAAGGCAAGTACATCAAAGACATGCTAAAGAAGTTTGGGTTAGATGAAGCAAAGGCAATAACCACTCCAATGGGCACAAATGGACATTTGGATAGTGACTCTAGTGGTGACATGGTGGATCAAAAGTTATATCGGTCAATGATTGGAAGCCTACTCTATGTGACCGCATCAAGGCCGGATGTCATGTTTAGTGTGTGCATGTGTGCAAGGTTCCAAGCTTCACCAAGAGAAAGTCATTTGAAGGCAACTAAAAGAATATTGAGATATTTGAAGCACACTCCAAATGTTGGACTATGGTATCCCAAGGGCTCTCAATTTGAATTAATTGGATACTCGGATTCCGATTATGCGGGATGCAAGGTGGATAGGAAGAGCACTTCGGGCACTTGTCAATTGCTTGGAAGATCACTTGTCTCATGGTCATCAAAGAAGCAAAATAGTGTTGCACTCTCTACCGCTGAAGCCGAATACATATCCGCGGGTAGTTATTGTGCACAATTGCTATGGATGAAAGCAACATTGCAAGATTATGGAGTCAAGTTTGGACAAGTCCCATTGCTATGTGATAATGAGAGCGCCGTCAAAATAGCCACCAACCCGGTTCAACATTCAAGAACAAAGCACATTGACATAAGGCATCACTTCATTAGAGATCATCAAGCAAAGAAAGACATATCTATTGAAAGTGTGGGCACCGATGATCAACTTGCCGATATCTTCACCAAACCACTAGATGAGAGAAGGTTTTGCAAGCTACGAAATGAATTGAATATCCTAGACTTCTCCAACATGAGTTGAATGCACCCCCACTTATGACATGCCTCTCCTCCAAGAAAGCAAAGGTGAAATTGTTTGACATATGCATTCATTCTTATTAGGATGTGATCTAGTTCACATAGCCATCACATTGCTTATTTAGGCTCATTCATGGTAAATCAAATGAATTTAAAGTATATATGGTACCACTATTGCTTTTATGTTTGACTTGGTCTAGTGGTAGCATATAACTTGTTTGTGAGCTTGTAACTCTAGTGTTTGATCTAGTAAGTGAACAATAGGTGTTTAACCAACGTGAGTAAGATAACCATTGAAAGATGTGTGAAGAAGCTTACTCTAGAGCAAACCGTGTTAAACATCCTATGCTCATAAGCTAGATTAAGCCACAACTTGACTTAGTGTTATTCCCACCTATGCCCCACCTTTATGATAATTGTTGACAAAGGTGGAGAAAATATTGCAACAAAGATAAAAGAGACATGCTAAGTAAGTTCAAGTGGGATCAGAGCATACAAATAGGGGGAGCAACCTCATAAACATGATTGGTGCATTTGTAATGTGCATATTCATATGATTGATTGCATTGCATAAGCTAGTTATGTTGATATTCATGCTTATGTGGTGAATGCTAGTGTTAGGACATGATTGATGATATGACTCACTAGCATAACTAGACATACTGGTATTTTCGTGTTTTCAAGAGGTTCAAGAGCCTTATTATTATGTTGATCTCACAGGGTTCTTGAGTTTTGATGTATGTCTAGTGACAAATGATGCTAAGGATGATTTAACATGTGCACTCCGATTGGTATCACGCTTCAAAGGTCCATTCTTATGCCTTAGCATCATCATTGGTTGTATTGCTCTCTCACATTGCATATCCATACATATGTGCCAATTCTAGAACCAAACTCTATAGCACATATGTAGAGGGAGCTAATACTATCAATGTGGTTACTCAAATTTAAATCACATATCTTTGTATAGGTTGTCATCAATTACCAAAAAGGGGGAGATTGAAAGCCCTAGTTTGGTTTTGGTTAATTGATGAAACCTATTTGGTCTAATCCTATTACTAAGCATGTGTGTAGCTTGTACGGAAGGATTAAGACCAAGCCAAGTGGTGGAGCTAGCAAGGTGGCAACCATGGAGGATGGTGTTGGCCACAAGCACTCAAGTGATCAAGTGCTCTACCTTTGGTGAATCGTGAGAAGAAGAGAAAAGATGGAGCAAAGAGGCCCGAAGGCAAAGGTATAACCTATAGGGCTCTTTGGTTTTGTGATCAAGACACTTAGCGAGTGTGATCACATTTAGGATACATAGTCGTACTATTAAGAGGAGATTATTCATGGCTTATGCGGTGTTCAAGTGCCACTAGGTGTTCTCTAACATATCGATGCTATAGACCTAGTGAGTGACTAACAAAACCCTTGGAAAATGCTTTGCAAAATGCTAACACACTTGCATACAATGATGTACACTTAGTAGTGTTGGCACTTTTGGGATAAGGGGTTGTTAAGGAGTTATGGAGAAGCGGGAGAGACTAGTGTATAGTCCTTCTCCCTCCTGTCGAGCTTGCGAGGCAGGATTCAGCGGTTTTCGGAAGTTAAATAACATACTCAGGGAGCATCAGACGCTAGTCCGAGGAGCATCGGACGCTGGTCGAGCGTCCGATGGTTAAACCTAGTTTCTGTCAGAAGTTGAAGGAGCATCGGACGCTGGCATCGGACGCTAGCAAGACACTGTTGCAGAGTCCGATGGTGATGACGTGGCGTGAGTGTGTTTTCCAAGGAGCATCGGACGCTGGCCTGCGTCCGATGCCGAACCATCGAACGCGTCCGATGTGTTCTGGACCTCTCTAGAACCTTTCTGTTGTGTCATCGGACGCAGGGGTGGAGCGTCCGATGCTTTCTTTCCGGCGCGTCCGATGTGGCGCTAACTTGAGCTAAAAATAGTGAGTGGCATCGGAGCGTCCGATGCCTGGCATCGGCGCATCCGATGCCACATTAACCATGGCGCAAAGGATTTTGACCATTGGGATCTGACGGGCTAATTTCATATCTGGGGGACACGTGGCTTCATCTGAAGCATCGGACGCTGGGGTAGCGTCCGATGGTCATGCATCGGCGCGTCCGATGCCCCCGATTTTAGCCCAACGGCTAGGCCGACTTGTGTGGCCTATTTAAGGGGCTTGGCCGGCTTGCTAGAGATAAATCTTGCACATTTTGATTCCTAAGCATACTAGTGAGCATTGGCAAGCCTCCCAACTCATCTCCCAAGTTGATTTGATCAAACCAAGTGAGATTGAGTGATCTAGTGCGTGATTTGAAAGAGTTTAATCTAGTGGCACTAGTTCTTCGCATCGGCAGTGAGTTCTCTTGTTACTCTTGGCATTTGCCGGTGCCTAGACGGTTTGGAGGAGTTGTTGTGTGGTTGGCAAGATTGGTGATTGTTCTTGGCCACCACCTTTCGAGATTGTGAGAGGTTTTGGAGCCTCACCTCGCCGGAGCGGCAAGAGGCATCCTTAGTGGATTGCTTGTGTCATTGAGCTACCTCACTAGTGGTAGATTCTTGTGGTGCTCTTTGTGAGCTTGGCTTTGCGCCGATTAGCCACCGGGTCACCTAGTGTTGGTCGACACAACGGGGAGTAGCGTGCTGGTAAGCACGTGAACCTCGGGATAAATCTTTGTCTCCCGAGTGCTTACTGTGATTGTGTCCCATCTTGGTGATTGGTTTTCATCTACACATTCTTGGTGATTGGCTTCACAAGTGGTTTCACCGGTGATTGGCTCTCTACATGGTGATCCCGAAGGCTCGGTGAAATTCCCTCCATCTAGCTCATTTATTTTGTGTATTTACTTTAAGCTATTTCTCTTGTGTAGATACTATCTCTTGTTATATATCTCTTGTTATATTCCTTGTGTAGCTAGTTGTGATTAGCTTGCTTAGTATACCTTTTGCACACTCTTGTCTCGTATACTTTTGGTATATCATACTTGCACTAAAGCTAGATTATTTATTCCGCATTTGACACTAGCTCTAGTTGATTGTGTGACATAGAAATATTAGGTAGAATTGTTGGATAGGTGGCTTGCAACACACTATTAGGCTAGCGCAAGAAGCTTCGCCATTTGTTATACTAATAGTGTTTGCCTAAGTGATTTTGTAGATTTTTAATTAGGCTATTCACCCCCCCCCTCTAGCCAATTTGGACCTTTCAGCCATGCATGAGGAGTTAGAGAACTTTGAGTGAAATCGGGTTTGGGTTCTAGTTCCACCTCCACCTGACTGTAAACCTATTGGGACAAAATGGGTTTTCAAAAACAAGCAAGTAGAGGATGGCCACGTTGTGAGAAACAAGGCCAGGCTTGTAGCGAAGGGTTATAGTCAGAAGGAGGGGATAGACTTTGAGGAGACTTTTCCTCCTGTAGCTCGTTTGGAGGCTATTAGGATACTCTTGGCTTTTGCTGCATCTAAAGGTTTCAAACTTTTTCAAATGGATGTCAAGAGTGCCTTCTTAAACGGCTATATAGAGGAGGAGGTTTATGTTGAGCAACCCCCCGGTTTTGAAAATCCCAAGTTTCCAAACCATGTCTTTAAACTCCACAAAGCTTTGTATGGTTTGAAACAAGCCCCTAGAGCCTGGTATGATAGATTGAAAACTTTTCTACTAGCTAAGGGTTTTAAAATGGGATGTATAGATAAGACGCTCTTTCTCCTCAGGCAAGGCAAAGACACACTCTTGGTCCAGATTTACGTGGATGGTATCATTTTCGGTGGTTCTTCTCACGCTTTGGTTGCCAAGTTTGCAGATATTATGAGCAGGGAGTTCGAGATGAGCATGATGGGCGAGCTGACATTCTTTCTCGGGTTGCAAATTAAGCAATCCCGAGAGGGGACGTTTGTGCACCAGGGCAAGTACACAAAGGACTTGCTAAAGCGGTTCGATATGGGTGAGGCCAAGCCTCTTCCAACACCCATGTCGACGACGACTGCCTAGGATGCGGTCAAGGATGGAGAAGCAGTGGACCAGAAGGAGTACCGTAGCATGATCGGGTCGCTGCTCTACCTGACGGCGACACGCCCGGACATCCAGTTCGCGGTGTGTCTGTGCGCGCGCTTTCAGGCGTCGCCGCGCACTTCTCACCGTCAGGCGGTGAAACGCATCTTCAGGTACCTTCGTTTCACTCCTGAGTTCGGGATTTGGTATTCTGCTTCCTCCACCCTCTCGCTTTGCGGTTATTCCGATGCCGATTTTACTGGTTGTCGCATCGAGCGCAAGTCCACTTCTGGGACTTGCCAGTTTATTGGATCTTCTCTTGTATTGTGGTCTTCTCGCAAGCAGTCTAGTGTCACTCAGTCTACCACAGAGGCTAAATATGTTACTACGGCTAGCTGCTGTTCCCAATTGCTTTGGATGATGACCACTTTGCGTGATTTTGGTTTGAGCTTTTCTCGAGTACCTTTGCTTTGTGACAGCATGAGTGCTATTAGCATTGCTAAGAACCCCGTGCTTCACTCGAAAACCAAACACATTGATGTGCGCTTTCATTTCTTGCGAGACCACCAGGAGAAGGGTGATATCGACCTTCGCCATGTCGATACTCATCATCAAATGGCTGATATTTTCACCAAGCCTTTAGACAAATCAACCTTTAATCGGTTGAGGGGTGAGCTTGGTGTGTGTTCCCCTTTTAGATGGGGGAAACATTTTGATCTTGTATATCAGACTGACTCTTTTCTTTTGAGCTTCTTTTCTTTTGCATTTCAGCATACGCACTTACATTCTGAGTTTCATGTTTATAATCACTAGAATGTAACTATGCTCTGTTTAGTATGCTCCAATGCTTATATTGATGCTTGTAGCTTATGCTCCTTTTGATCACTAATACATGTTATGAGTTGAGCTATTTTTGAATGGTGAATTTTGCTAATGTATATAAAATCTGAAAATGTTCACCATTGAGATATGCAACTAGCATGTGTGGGATGTGTTGAGTCCATTCCTGCTTTTCATATATGCTAGGTTGCTATGTCTCTAGTTCTGAGTCATTCACTTGCTTAGTCTGTTCATATCATGTTTAAAATTTGAACCAAGTTTAGTGATTTGAAAAGATCGAGATGGGATTGCTTGTCAACACCTCACGGTATCGAGACTGATTCTCATTGCACTTTGAGTTAAACTTGAGCCGTGTAGTGTATGACCGAAACCGTAGCTTTAAGCTTCTGATTGCTTCGGCATAGGCTTCGCTCGGTTGAAAAGTTAGGCAATGACAAGCTTTCAACCTCTCGCAATCACATGCTGAATTTGAACTTGTGTAATTTCACCGCTGCAACTCCGATATAAAACTGAAATCACAAGTATATGCTTCATTCCTATGCATGATGATTGAACCTTGCTAGGGGTAGTTCACCTTGTATATATGCTCAGCACTTGTTTGGATTCCTGCCTATGCATGTCTAAGTGCTATTTTGATGGTGACTATTTTTTTGGCTAAAAACTGCTCACTTGCTCATATACTTCATATTTCGTATGTGTGATCAGTTTGAGCCTTCGCTATTTGAGTGCTTAGATGAGACTTTGGAGCTATACTGTTTAGAGCATCTTTCCACTCTTTTGATTATATGTCTGAAGCTCCTAACTTGCATCTTGACTCATATGCATTTTGGAAGGGGGAGAACTTCTCTTGTTGGCTGCAGAACCTCTCTGGTTGGCACTTTTTGGTTGGTGTTCAACTACGGGGGAGTTTTTGCTAAAGGGGAGAATCCTTTCTTGATAAGTGCATTTTCAACTAAGGGGGAGAATTTTTGTCAAATCATATGTTCCCTAGTTGAGTTTGCATTTATCGAGGGGGAGTTTGCTAGGTGTGTTGAGCCGTTGTCTCTGTCTTGAGGGCCTAGCAAACCATTTTCAGGGTCATTTTCGTTTGATCCTTACTTGGGTTGGAGTCATTCCAATTGGTTCGGAGCATGTTTGGCCGAAAGGCATTGGTATCGAGCTTTATTTTCTAGTTGTGTTGAGCCTCTGTGCCTCTTTCTTGAGGGACTAGCATTTTCACCTCGATTTTCCTCCGACTTTCAGTTGGCATCTTGCTAGCGGTGTTGAGCCTGTTCTACCTATTTCTTGAGGGACTAGCATTTTCGCCTCGATTTTCCTCCGATTTCCAGTTGGTATCTTGCTAGCGGTGTTGAGCCTGTTCAACCTCTTCTTGAGGGCTAGCTTTGCTTTGCTTGGTTGCGTCGAGCCGTTGCCCTTGTCTTAGGGGACCAAGTTGTTTCGCTTCTTCCACTTGACCTTCTTCGGCTTTGCTATGCTTTTGGGTCATTTGGTTGGGTTCTCTCTTCCTCTCCTTCCTCCTTCTTCTTTCTTTCTTTTATGATTTGTGTGTAGTTGACAATGCACTCATCAAGGGGGAGATTGCGGATACATGGGTGTATGTCGGGTCTCTGAGTGATGAGTGATTATCAACGGGTTTGATCGCATGTTCTTTGGCTTGTGTTGTGCAGGTGTCGAGCACGGAGACAGTGATCGAGGGCAAGGTGAAGGTCAAGTTGAGACGTGTCGTGCCGACGGACTAGGTGCAATGAAGGATGGGCGTGCCGTGCGGCGGACGTGCCATGCCGATGGATCGAGCAGTGAAGGGCGAACGTGAGGCTTGGACTGAGGGACCGGAGTGCCTAAGGATCAGCTGTGGTGGCTGGCAGCCTGGGACAGCGACGAGCGGAGACTTGCGGGGCACAGTGTTGCTCGGGTCGAGGACCTGGGGACACGTGTCGGTGGACGGGGTGCACGGGCGGTGCATCCCCTCTACAGCTTCGGTTTGGTGGTTGAGCCAGCGAAAAACCACCGGTGGACGGTTTCCAGGTTTGGGCCTCAAAACCTGGGCGTGGATGGTTTCCGAGTTTGGCCACAAAACTCGGGCTGAGGGTTTCCGAGTTTGGCCACAAAACTCGGGCGGTGGCCGGTTTCCGAGTTTGGGCCTCAAAACTCGGGCGCTGCGGGTTTGCTGAGCTTGGGCCTCAAAACTCAGACACTGATGGGCTGGTTTCCCGGTTTGGGCCTCAAAACCGGGGGATGGCTGGAAAAGGCTGGTTTCCCAGTTTGGGCCACAAAACCGGGGGTGCAGAGCGAGGGCGGCACGTGGCGGCAATCGGAAGGTTGCGTGGAGGCAACGCGGACGAGTTGTGCGGGCGTGGCCGTCGAATCTACCTACCACTTCGAGTTGGTCTAGAATAACCTTAGGGTTTAGCTGGTTCGCTCTGTAATTAGTTTAGAGAGGGGCAGAGTAGGAATTGTACTTAGGCTAGAATAGGTTAAGTAGTTGGGGAGACACCCTCCTCCTGGGGATCTCACTCATTTTGCTCTCTTGCCTTAGGGTTTTCCTGCTCTCCCCATCCCCTGCTGTAGCTAGCTGAGATCCGCAGAGAGACTCACCTCTGTGTACTGTTGATTTTGAGGAAAGGAGGTCGTAACCTCCTTGTCGTAGCGTGTGTTTGCGCTTCGGCTGCAAGATCGTGTGTCGATTCACGTTTTGATTCGAGTTCGTCGTTGTTCTTCGCGTTCTTCGTTTCTCCGCGTTTTTCCCGTCACTCGATCTCCCTCTCCGGTGCATCTTTGCGAAATCCGTTTGAATCAACTTGTTCGTATTTGAAAGGAGATCATTTCCATTGAAGGAATTCATCTATCTCCCTACGAACAAGTAGATCGGGTTGATTTCGTTTTTGTGGCGCTTTTCGGGTTCATCCTCCTTCCCTTTCGATTTCCCGTTGATTGAGTTGATTTGAGTGGATGATTTCTTGGGATAGTCTCCTAACTACCCCGTGATCATATTCTCCAAGTTATCTTGGGATTTTGAGTTGGATCGGATTTGGAGGGATTTGGGAGAGAGGCGATCAAAATCGCCCTCTCTGCGCACTCGCGGACAGTCCGCGGCCTGACCGGCGGACAGTCCGCGCCTCGGGTTTCGACCGAGCAGTGGTCGCTTGACTCGAGTCTGTGTGTTTTTGGTTGACCGGCGGACAGTCCACCGTTTACCCCCCAGACAGTCCGGGCATCGGGGTGGGTTCGGACAGCAGCAGCTGTGCACGTTCGGACAGGCCGAACCTGACCCGCGGACAGTCCGCAGGAGTTCTTCGCGGACAGTCCGGGAACCCACCAGGGAGCTTTCAGCAGCAGTTTGATTTCGCTATTTTTGCCGGCGGACAGTCCGGCACCCAGGCGCGGACAGTCAGGCCTTGGGCGGACAGTCCGGGGTTAGATCACCGGACAGTCCGGGATCCTGCTGAGTGCTCTGCTTCAGTGTGTTCGCTCTCCCGGCTTGCTCGCTTGGTTTCCGGACTTCTCGTTTGGCCCTAGAGTTTACCAAGGAACTTCTCTAGGTATCTTTGCTACTCGTTAGCATCGGTGTTTGGAGATTTCTCGATGTAGCCGTCTATCTACGTTCGGGACTTGGTTTTTAGGGGGCAAACTTGTGCCGGTGCTTTTGGCGTTTGGTTCGCTTGTGTTTGGTGGTGCTCCGCTGTGATCCTAGGGATCATTCACCCTCTTCCAAGGGTCGTGAGCATCACGCTTTGGGTTCGAGCTTCTTGGGGTTGAATTTGGGACACTCGGCCAAAGTTTCGGAAGAAATTTGATTGGCTCTCATTCACCCCTCCTCTGGTCGCCTTGTTTGTGCTTTCTCGGTCCTTCAGTCCCTGGATCCCAGGTTTGTCTTGCACCCTGTTGCATGACAATTATTAATGAGAAGGCCAACAAGGCCGACGAGTGAAGTACACCCTTGGGCAGGGTGATGTATCTGTATCGGCTACTTTATTTATGTTGCTACAATTTGAACTATGGTCTGTAATAACTCTTTAAGTTTTATTTGGAACTATGGTTTGTAAAACTAATGTTATTTAAATCTTCCGCACTTTTACTCTGATATGTATTTTGTTAAATGTTGCAATACTGTAATATCTTGTGAGATGGTCCTGTGGACAATGGGCACTGATGTAGCCCGGTGACAATCATCTTAATCACCTGGAACACTAGTTCGGCTGTCAGAGGTCATTAGTGATAATGACGGGGACTTGTGGGCTAGGTAATTAGGACAGTTCCGTCATACCTCCATCGCAGCCGTGAGCTCGAGCTCAATTCCTCCCTCACCGAGCCACCGCAGCCTCCACACTTCCGCACCAAGCTCCACCACCATCTTGCGCCTCCACCGCACCCCTCAGCCAGAGCTCAGAGACACCGACGCGCCGACAAAGCTTGTTGCCACCGCCGCAGTGTTCTGGAGTGCCGCACCGCCCGCCTCGCCGTTCTCGATGCCTCGGTGAACCTCGGTCCACGTCGTGCTCCGTCTCGGCTTCGCCGTGTCGCCCCTGTGCTGACGCGCTCCTTCGCACCCCTTGCCGCAGTCTAGGTTCATCGGACCGCGCGCACGCCGTCGCTGGAGCTTCACCGAGTCGCCGTCGTCGTCCATTTCCCACCTCCGGCCGTCCTCCGCCCGCACCACCAACCATCCTGACCTCACCGTGAGCCCCTGGTGCTAGCCCTTCTTTTAGTTTCGCCGGAGCATGGCCGTAGATGCTGGAGCTCTGGCCGCGGCGGCTATGGCAGAACATCCCATTAATGTGGCCCACCTGCACACGTCATCGTCTCCCCGAGCTCTAATGACTGTGCACATGTACCACATCACTGGAAAGATCTGTCGGGTGTCCTCAAGAGAACCCCGAATTATCCACGAACCACAGGACCATCATCATGAAGGTTGGAATAATTACAACATTACAACAGTTGATACAAAATACCATTGGAGTGCGGAAGCAAGATAACCTTTACAAAACATGAAGATGTTACTTTTTACATAAATATAACCGGTATTGCGGAAGTAGAGAAGTATTATGGAGCCACACTTAGGCGGAGTACCTAAGTTGGAGAAGAAGAACAACCAGATCACGTCAAGCCCACTAACATGATCATGATCAACATCATCTATTAGAAACCTGCAACAGGGGTTAACAAACCCTGAGTACGGTCGATACTCAGCAAGACTTACCCGTCAACAGAAAAGGCTTCAGGGTCATGCTGGTTTGGGTAGGCTCAACAGTATTTTTCATTTGCATAAAAGCTTACTAATAGTAAAGCCTACTTTCAAGTTTTAACTCAAGATTAAACTTTATAACTATCCAAAGATTCTCAAACCTTCATATGAATATCACCTCTTTAGTTCTCATCTCATAAAGATCCAATTCTTTACTACGGTGCGGGTCAGTGGATTGAGGCTCCATATCCGAGGAAACACGGCGATTCGAATCGTTTAAACCCAGCTGGGGATTCAGTACCACACGACATATGTAGAACTTAATCTTGCATACGTCAACCCTATCTATAGATCCTCCTATACAAGAACGGGTCCGCGCCACCCGAGAGTACAGTACTCCTCGAACCCGACTATCTCATAGCCCCGAGGGTACACGCTACTCCCGCCATCTTTCCACTCCCAGTGCGCGGTTAGCCGTCCTCAAGTATCGGAATAGCTATAGAAGAGGCTTACCACCGCATGTGGGCTGTACTCAAAGGTCTCAATCACAGCAGGCCAACAACGATCAGGTCCTATGTTGAGTAACCTTACAACAAGACTCCATTCTTGGTGTAAGTTACTATACTTATCATGTTGTTTCCAGATTCATTATCCCCATAACATAGTAACCATTTTTAAAAGCACCTACTATTATTAAGTAGTAGAGCATGGCTAAGCATACTAAGCATTTTCATAAAACAGGTATCAAGGTTAACGATTGGAATCATCAAGGTTGATAATGCATCAAATAGGATTCACTCAACTCCTATTCACCTAATGCATCATATTATCGAAAGTAAGTGTAATTGTAAATTCAAGGAAATGGTTAAATGCACCGGGGCTTGCCTTCGTTGCAGGGAAGATAAGATCCAAGAATGGTCCACAAAGGTTAGTTCTTTCATCTAGAAGTTAAGTGTTCTCGACGAAGCTTGTCCAACAAGGGTCACCTTCCGAGGCTTGTTTGACAAGGGTGATCATCAAAGCTTGATCAACGCGACTTCAACACTCTCGGATACTACACATAGATAAATGATGGATGCTTAGTATGATGCTATAGAATGCATGCTAAGGTGCAGGACAATTCAAATGCATAACAGAGGTTAACACAAAATAAAGAAAGTCGAGTACAACTTTCCTTCGCGGTAAAGTTGCAAACTAACAAAACCCACTTGCAACTCACCAACTAAGGTTTCTAGCTATACATACAACTTCCACCAAGCACCTTTAGGAAGATAACTAAGGATGGCTAAGGTTCATTAAACATCACTCAAGCCATAGGATCACAAGATGAGAGGTGTCCCACGGTCTTCAAATAATAACTCAAAGTCACCCAAGATGAAAACACTATTGTCCACACTTTGGACAAATTACATGCTCTATGCTAAACAAGCCACAACCGGAGCTTCTAACATCCTAAAGGAGTGATCCTAGACAATTTGAAAAGCTTATCAAATTATCTACAAACTTCCTAATATCACCCAAGGTTGATTCTATAGGAAACTAGGTCAACTAACTTGAATAAACATTTCTGTCCAAAACTAGGACAGATTTGCTTACTCAACTTCAAACAGCGATAACTAGAGCTCTGGGTCACCAAAAAGGATGATCTTTAACAATCTAGAAAGCTTATGAAAAACTCTAGAACTCTCCTATTATGGCCATCAGATGATTTACAAACTAAAAGGCTCAAACAGCACAAAACCTCAGATCTGTCCATAAGGTAGGGCAGATCTGACTTGCTGTCTCATAAAAACCATAACTCCTAATCTAACAGGCCTAAAATCATGAAATTTTAGGACAAGCTAGATACAGAAGTTAACTACAACTTTTGTATACAACTTATTCACAGAAAACATAATTTACCTAGTGGAAACAGCCATTGAACAGGCAGTGGTCATACAGCCAAAACAAACCACAATTAAGATCAAGTGTTAAACTTGATCTACAAGCAAGTTCATGCTTAACCACTTAATCACATGGAGCACAACCATCAATCAGGAGATACTAAGACAATAAGGGTTAATCAAGTAATATTAAGTGTCCTTAACCAAAAATTAGCAAAGTTTTATTACCTAAACAAAGTGCTATTACTCATTCTTTATTGATTAAATAAAGAAATTAAGGTTAAAGTAAACTTTACCAAATTAAGCTCAAACTTTTAGAGATGATTGATTATGGTGAAAAACAATTGCAAAACAAATTTCATAATTTTTGGATCATTATTTTAACCTATACAAATTATTTAAGTTTCATGCATTATTTAATTAATAAACAAAGCATGAAAATTATTTTGTCCAAATGACTTCAAAATTTTTGTGAAGATTAGTTACATGATGAAAACAGTAACAAAATTGGTTTCATGATTTTTGGACTTATAAATAAGCCTATAAAAATTATCAAAGACCCATTTATTAATTAAAAGACATATTTAAATCATATACAAAAAGTATTAAATTTTCAAGTTTCATATTTTTCATGTATAGAGCACATCACAAGGAACACAACAAAACTTATCTCATAATTTTAGCATCACAGAATAATTAGTTATGCATTAAACAAGAATCAACACAAAATAACATTTTCTGGAAAAGATTATATCCGTTAAAACCCTTTTTCACTTACCCCTCCCTTACCCTCTCTCACTGACGCGCGGGGACCGAGTCAAACCGAACGTCCAGGCCTTGACCAAGCCAAGCGCCGGCGGGTCGGCGGCGATGTTCGCCGGCGGTGGCCTCCCCGGCGACGAGACTGGCACCGGTGGACTCCCTAAGACCCTGCGCAAAGATTTGGTAGGTTGGGTGGATTGGTTGAGACCCGGAGATGGCCTAGCGCCGGCTATGGCGGAGCAGAGCCATGGGCATGACAGCGCGCAGTTGCTCCGGCGAGGAGAGTGCGGTAGCGACCTCGGAGTTGGATCTACTAGCAACAGGGACACTCCACTTACCCAGTGCGCACCGCAATTAGGTCAAGCTCGAGCCGAAGCTAAAGGCTCAGCGACCATGGCGGTGGCGGTGGCGGCGGCTTGAACCGACGTGGTTACGGCGGTCCGGCGTGTCCAGCGCGGTAGCGACCTCGGCGGCGGACCGATCACGACCAGGGAGACAGGGCAAAGCTCAAACAGAGATCCGGTTTGTAGATCATGGTCCCTTCATAGAACACAATTTCGGTAACTTTCGACCACCATACGCCGTTTTCACGACAACAAGCAACTGGTATGTGCCAATTCAAGGCATGACACACACATCTAGGAAGAACCAAAGATTTACCCTGATTCTAAGTTTGTGTGGTAGATTGTATGAAAAAAATATCCAAAAGTTCCCAAGGATCAGAACTTATGGAACATAAGTATCATGGGTAGCAGATTATAGGGACGATCAGCTATCGGGGATCATAGCTTTTTTTAGAATTTAGAAAAGAAACACATTTTATCATTATGCATGACATGATATATGCTCGTCCTATACGACCTCTCACTGACAGGAGATCTCTGTCTCCACCTGTTAGTTAGGTATAGGGCTATACTTTACACTCTAACTTCACTGACTTGGGGCAAGTGTTGAATAGCTCTTCTGTCGCAATTTGGTGAAGTGGTTGACTGTCCACTGACCTTCAGTAGAAAGGTTGAAATCTTCTTGATACCTTTTGTTGGAGTCACGAGTAGAGTCTTCACAAGTCTTCCAGCAAAGCAAGAAACTTAGGGAAGGATCATTTTTAACTTGTTGCTTCCAAAAACTTTTAGATTAAGAAATCATTTTGAAGTTTTTCGAAAGTAATGTTGCAACCAGTCTTCCCTTGATGACAATCCTGCTCCGATACCATTCTGTGTAACACCCCTGGTGTTAAGTCCTAATTAAAATTTTAATTAATATGTTTAGTATGCATAGTCATCTGGTATCATGGCATAAAGTATTTCATCTTTTAAGTACAAATGTGATGCTTCATATGTTTTGCTTGAGTGTTGCATGATCTTGTGTGATGCTTTGTTAAGTGATGTGGTTAGGTGTCGCATGAAATGATAAGTGTGAGTAGAAAACTTAAATTTTCTATGCTCTTTTTATTCCCTTTTCTATAAGTCAAAAAGTATGTCAAATTTCAAAATGATTTAAAAGGAAAAGTTGAAGCTCTTGTTGAGAGGCACAACTTTGGTATTCAAAGTTTTAAAAGTTTCTGTACAAAATTTTGAATAAATTTGAAATCTTTCAAATCCTGAATTTGACCCCTGAACTAGATTTCAAAAACTAAAAAGAATTAGACTTTGGTCTTTTAATCAAAGTTGTAGAGAGGATTAAAAGAAACAACTTTTATTAAGATAGATTTTCAAGTTATTAAAGAAAATCTGAAGTAATTTGGAAAATAAGTTTGATTTGGTTTCAAATTGAAAATCAATTTCTAAAACCTAGTTTTATCCCCTTTTGTGTAGTTCAAAAATTAGGCATAATTTTGATATGGGACCAAAAGCAAAGTTGTAGATCTTTTCATAAGGAATAACTTTTATATTGGTGAAATTTGAAGTTGTTCAGAAAATTCAAAAGTAATTTTGAAATTCAGTTTCCTCCAAATTTGGTCTTGAACTTTATTTCAACATCTAGGCCGAATTTGACTATGATTCTTAAAACAAAGTTGTAGAACATAAAATTTGGAACAACTTTTGTTTTTAGAGTTTTTGTTGTGCAGTACAAGTTTTTGGAGTAATCAGAAAGGGGAAAATATCTGCTACAGTGTTTCGGGGGGATAAGAACAGAGCACAGCTCTGCACCGCCGCGCCACCCACCGTCGTTGCCGCCTTGACCGCACGATGGAGCGTCGTGCGCCGCGCGTCCGCTTGCGTGGCCTTCCCGAAGCTGGATGAGGTCTCTTCAAGCACGCCAGTGCCCGCTTAACTTGCCACCGAGAGCCCTTCTCCTCTCCTCTGTTCTCGCCGTCAGCAGAGCCGAGCAGCGAGCCGCCACCTCCCTGCACCGCGCTCGCTCCACCTCCACCCAATAGCTCTTGCCTTTAGGTTCGTGATGTCTTTGCGCATCTCCCAAACTCGCTTGTGTCCGCTCTAGTCACCGAAGAACTCCACACCGACACTTCTTCTCCACAGACGGCCAAAAGCGCCGCCGCGTCCGCCGTCCCAAGATCAATACCCTCTCGAGCATCTCCAACTTCTCTTATCTCTGTTTGAGCTTCGCCCTGTCTCCCTGGTCGTGATCGGTCCGCCGCCGAGGTCGCTACCGCGCTGGACACGCCGGACCGCCGTAACCACGTCGGTTCAAGCCGCCGCCACCGCCATGGTCGCTGAGCTTTTAGCTTCGGCTCGAGCTTGACCTAATTGCGGTGCGCACTGGGTAAGTGGAGTGTCCCTGTTGCTAGTAGATCCAACTCCGAGGTCGCTACCGCACTCTCCTCGCCGGAGCAACTGCGCGCTGTCATCCCCATGGCTCTGCTCCGCCATAGCCGGCGCTAGGCCATCTCCGGGTCTCAACCAATCCACCCAACCTACCAAATCTTTGCGCAGGGTCTTAGGGAGTCCACCGGTGCCAGTCTCGTCGCCGGGGAGGCCACCGCCGGCGAACAGCGCCGCCGACCCGCCGGCGCTTGGCTTGGTCAAGGCCTGGACATTCGGTTTGACTCGGTCCCCGCGCGTCAGTGAGAGAGGGTAAGGGAGGGGTAAGTGAAAAAGGGTTTTAACGGATATAATCTTTTCCAGAAAATGTTATTTTGTGTTGATTCTTGTTTAATGCATAACTAATTATTCTGTGATGCTAAAATTATGAGATAAGTTTTGTTGTGTTCCTTGTGATGTGCTCTATACATGAAAAATATGAAACTTGAAAATTTAATACTTTTTGTATATGATTTAAATATGTCTTTTAATTAATAAATGGGTCTTTGATAATTTTTATAGGCTTATTTATAAGTCCAAAAATCATGAAACCAATTTTGTTACTGTTTTCATCATGTAACTAATCTTCACAAAAATTTTGAAGTCATTTGGACAAAATAATTTTCATGCTAGTTTTATGCTTTGTTTATTAATTAAATAATGCATGAAACTTAAATAATTTGTATAGGTTAAAATAATGATCCAAAAATTATGAAATTTGTTTTGCAATTGTTTTTCACCATAATCAATCATCTCTAAAAGTTTGAGCTTAATTTGGTAAAGTTTACTTTAACCTTAATTTCTTTATTTAATCAATAAAGAATGAGTAATAGCACTTTGTTTAGGTAATAAAACTTTGCTAATTTTTGGTTAAGGACACTTAATATTACTTGATTAACCCTTATTGTCTTAGTATCTCCTGATTGATGGTTGTGCTCCATGTGATTAAGTGGTTAAGCATGAACTTGCTTGTAGATCAAGTTTAACACTTGATCTTAATTGTGGTTTGTTTTGGCTGTATGACCACTGCCTGTTCAATGGCTGTTTCCACTAGGTAAATTATGTTTTCTGTGAATAAGTTGTATACAAAAGTTGTAGTTAACTTCTGTATCTAGCTTGTCCTAAAATTTCATGATTTTAGGCCTGTTAGATTAGGAGTTATGGTTTTTATGAGACAGCAAGTCAGATCTGCCCTACCTTATGGACAGATCTGAGGTTTTGTGCTGTTTGAGCCTTTTAGTTTGTAAATCATCTGATGGCCATAATAGGAGAGTTGTAGAGTTTTTCATAAGCTTTCTAGATTGTTAAAGATCATCCTTTTTGGTGACCCAGAGCTCTAGTTATCGCTGTTTGAAGTTGAGTAAGCAAATCTGTCCTAGTTTTGGACAGAAATGTTTATTCAAGTTAGTTGACCTAGTTGCCTATAGAATCAACCTTAGGTGATATTAGGAAGTTTGTAGATAATTTGATAAGCTTTTCAAATTGTCTAGGATCACTCCTTTAGGATGTTAGAAGCTCCGGTTGTGGCTTGTTTAGCATAGAGCATGTAATTTGTCCAAAGTGTGGACAATAGTGTTTTCATCTTGGGTGACTTTGAGTTATTATTTGAAGACCGTGGGACACCTCTCATCTTGTGATCCTATGGCTTGAGTGATGTTTAATGAACCTTAGCCATCCTTAGTTATCTTCCTAAAGGTGCTTGGTGGAAGTTGTATGTATAGCTAGAAACCTTAGTTGGTGAGTTGCAAGTGGGTTTTGTTAGTTTGCAACTTTACCGCGAAGGAAAGTTGTACTCGACTTTCTTTATTTTGTGTTAACCTCTGTTATGCATTTGAATTGTCCTGCACCTTAGCATGCATTCTATAGCATCATACTAAGCATCCATCATTTATCTATGTGTAGTATCCGAGAGTGTTGAAGTCGCGTTGATCAAGCTTTGATGATCACCCTTGTCAAACAAGCCTCGGAAGGTGACCCTTGTTGGACAAGCTTCGTCGAGAAGACTTAACTTCTAGATGAAAGAACTAACCTTTGTGGACCATTCTTGGATCTTATCTTCCCTGCAACGAAGGCAAGCCCCGGTGCATTTAACCATTTCCTTGAATTTACAATTACACTTACTTTCGATAATATGATGCATTAGGTGAATAGGAGTTGAGTGAATCCTATTTGATGCATTATCAACCTTGATGATTCCAATCGTTAACCTTGATACCTGTTTTATGAAAATGCTTAGTATGCTTAGCCATGCTCTACTACTTAATAATAGTAGGTGCTTTTAAAAATGGTTACTATGTTATGGGGATAATGAATCTGGAAACAACATGATAAGTATAGTAACTTACACCAAGAATGGAGTCTTGTTGTAAGGTTACTCAACATAGGACCTGATCGTTGTTGGCCTGCTGTGATTGAGACCTTTGAGTACAGCCCACATGCGGTGGTAAGCCTCTTCTATAGCTATTCCGATACTTGAGGACGGCTAACCGCGCACTGGGAGTGGAAAGATGGCGGGAGTAGCGTGTACCCTCGGGGCTATGAGATAGTCGGGTTCGAGGAGTACTGTACTCTCGGGTGGCGCGGACCCGTTCTTGTATAGGAGGATCTATAGATAGGGTTGACGTATGCAAGATTAAGTTCTACATATGTCGTGTGGTACTGAATCCCCAGCTGGGTTTAAACGATTCGAATTCGCCGTGTTTCCTCGGATATGGAGCCTCAATCCACTGACCCGCACCGTAGTAAAGAATTGGATCTTTATGAGATGAGAACTAAAGAGGTGATATTCATATGAAGGTTTGAGAATCTTTGGATAGTTATAAAGTTTAATCTTGAGTTAAAACTTGAAAGTAGGCTTTACTATTAGTAAGCTTTTATGCAAATGAAAAATACTGTTGAGCCTACCCAAACCAGCATGACCCTGAAGTCTTTTCTGTTGACGGGTAAGTCTTGCTGAGTATCGACCGTACTCAGGGTTTGTTAACCCCTGTTGCAGGTTTCTAATAGATGATGTTGATCATGATCATGTTAGTGGGCTTGACGTGATCTGGTTGTTCTTCTTCTCCAACTTAGGTACTCCGCCTAAGTGTGGCTCCATAATACTTCTCTACTTCCGCAATACCGGTTATATTTATGTAAAAAGTAACATCTTCATGTTTTGTAAAGGTTATCTTGCTTCCGCACTCCAATGGTATTTTGTATCAACTGTTGTAATGTTGTAATTATTCCAACCTTCATGATGATGGTCCTGTGGTTCGTGGATAATTCGGGGTTCTCTTGAGGACACCCGACAGATCTTTCCAGTGATGTGGTACATGTGCACAGTCATTAGAGCTCGGGGAGACGATGACGTGTGCAGGTGGGCCACATTAATGGGAGGTTCTGCCACAGCCGCCGCGGCCAGAGCGCCTGGCGTCGAGGAGAAGAAGAACAGTGTCCGTGTTCTTTTTCTTGTTTTTTTTAAAGTTATGAATAGTGCTGAAATTTGTTATTTTTGGTATGATTTAATCTGTTGCTCTATAAATCTTGAGAAAAATGTGGTAGACTCCTTACACTGTGTAGTATTTTAGAAAAATATAAAACTTGACTTTTCTACAAAATTTGAAAAATAAAAAAATCTCCTTTTTATTTAATAAATGGATAGTTTTAGATTTTTATAAATTCATGTATAGCTCCAAAAATCATGAAATAAATTTTGCATGCTAGTTATGCCTTGTAGAGTCTCTGATAAAATTTTGGAGTCATTTGGAGCAAGTTGATTTTTGGATAATTATGGAAATTGTTAAATAGTGCTTTTTGCTAATTAAATGCTTGATTTTGTTTGACCACCTTAATGAGCTCCAAAAATTATGAAATTTGTTTTACCATCTGTTTAGGACATAATGAACTTATGAGATTAATTTGGGAATTTTTAGAGCACTTTCATAAAATGACCTTTTTAAATAATGAAGAAAAATAGAAAAGTGATTAGGGTTTCATGTTGATTGATTTGTTGATGTGACTTTTGGATTGATTGATGTTCATAGACCCTCACACAACTGGTCTATGATGTTTATGATGTTGTACATGACTTGTTGCTTAAATATCATAGATATAGTTGCTTGAAGATGTTAAATCTTGTTTAAGGAAAATGAAAAGCTTACTTTATGTCAATAAAATAAATTGCTTGTAAGAAGGAAAGTTGTACTCTAGTAATCAGTGGAATTATCCTGCACCTTAGCTTGTTTATCCTTCACATCTGCATCTTGATAAGCATGCATCATTGCATACGTGTAGTGACCGACAACGAAGGAGTAAAGCTCAAGGTACCTGCCGAGGAACCTGTTCCCAAGGTGACCTAGGATTTGGACATCGGTATTGCTGACCCCGAGCCTGTCTTCTTCTGTAGCACCGGTTTTAAGAACAAAACCAGATACACACTATATGTGAGCCTAGAAATTCAAATCTCACATATAGTCACAAATAAGGTAATATCAAAAGTCAAATGCATAATATATAATGTTCACAGTATTAAAGATATAACCTTATAGAGCAGACAGCGGAAAGACACTCCGATCTTCGGATGTAGGCTCCAACTTCACAGGGACAACTGACTGGTTGATCATAAGCCTAACTCCTTTAATCTCTGGCAATCTAGTACCCATCCGGGATTTTGCCAAAGTATTGAAAATAAAGCAAGCATAAGTACATGTCGTACTTAACGAATATAACATGGGGTTCATGAGGCTCAAAAAGGCTAGACACTGGTTTAACTGCATTAGCTTATAATTAATCATATTTTAGCAATTGAGTAGCAACAATAATTCCATAGCCCAAATAACCACATGATCAATGTGAAACATGATGTAATGCTTATATGAAACAAAACAATAATCAATAACAAATAACAACTGATGAACCATGACATAAAGTCACCACAATATAATAGCCCCGTAGCCGCTCTTGACCGTGAGCACGGCTATCATGATAGTTTTTAACTCTGCGCAGAGGTGTACATCTTTACCCATGAGCCGTGATTTACCCTTTCGCCCGAGGCCCGTCGACCTCTTAGCCCACTTCCTATGAAGGCCGGCAGGGTTCACTAAGAAGTATTTCAAGGGTTCCGTCTAAAAAGCAGGGGCGCTAATCATCGGAAGATAGAACCCCTCTTCCTGCAAGGCACACAGCCACAGCCTATACACTTGCATTACCGGGACAGCGGCAGGTCTATACCCCGACTCGGCCCTTCCTCCCACTCGTTAGAAGAAGGTTCCCATACTGAACTAATACCAGATCCATGTAGCCCTCATGGTTGCACGGTTTTCTCGGGTAATCTCGGATTACAGAGGCATCTCTATGTAGTAAAACATAGGTGTGGGTTTCTGCTGCTCTACCTATGACGATCCATGTTACTAAAAAGTCATCTTTTATTGTCATCGCATATATCATTAGTCAAGTTTACATGATCATAGTTATTTGTTCAGCGCTAGCATCATACTACCCAAATGCAATACCCATAGGTAACAATAATCTAGATATCAAAAGCTAGGGATAATCACTATGGTTATCAAGGTAGACATATGCAAGCATGAATTTAATGATTAGAACTGAATGGGTAACAAGGATAATCCCATGCTATACTTGCCTTGAATACAGATCCTTCTTCAAATTCCAATTCCTTCACTGAACTTCTTGATTACCAACTTCTTCTTTATTGATCACCGACTTGTTCTTGATCACCACGCAAAACTCACCGACTAGACATCGTCATATAGCACCACACAAGCATCCAGAGACAATCATGCATATCAAACAAGAACTATATATTAGAACAATACACCAAACATATGAAACAGAAGATATAAAGGTTTTAAAGCGATTCTACTCGTCACTATGATCACACAGATGCGAGAAGCACGCTAATCAGAGCTATAGTGAATAAGTTATGAATTAAACATGATTTTATTGAATAAAAATAATATATTAAATGTAACCAAGATTTCTCAGAGTAATTAACATATCTAACAAAGACATGGATGGATGGATAACTTAATTACGAACCTAACGCAATTTGAACGAGTCAAATCAGAGTTAAGACAAAGATTCTGAAAGTATAGATACATAGACTCGATGGACAGTCTACGTATAGGGAGCATCTTCGTCAAGATGGATGAAAGATGAATTTTCTTAAATTGAGGAATAAATAAACAATGGTGAATTATTATGCATAATAAATGACATATATGACATCAGCATAATATTTAATCGATAAAATAATGCACAGGAGATGGGCGTCCCACCTTTAATCAAGCATGCATGCACACGCTTGTTACTGGTGCGATGGAAGTAGCAACTGTTCCTGCTATAGGAGGAATTGGGTGACCACGACATGCACATCTCGAACATGATCAGGGTGTGCAAAAGAACTTGTATTAATCTGCATTGACGACTACTCACCGTATAGTAGTAAACTCTTCATTATTAATTAATTACATGGCCTACTTGTCTCTCTCACAGAATCTTACTTCCTGTGCCTGAACCGTTTGTAATATTCTCCTCTCTCTTCCTCTGTTCTCTCCTCCATCTTAGCATTTAGATGGCCTACAGACAGTTATTATACCATCACATATGCTTGTTGCCGGCTAAGCATCAAGCCTGAAATTCTAGCATCGCCCTGTCACATTAATGACACGTCCATGCTTGTGTCGGAAAAAGAAAAAGAAAAACAAAAAAGGTGTCATGTCATCCTCAGGGCACTCACAATGCAGACTCTACTTAGAGTCTAAGTCTATTTATTACCTCGAAGCTATTATAGACTTGGAGTCTAAATAAGACTTGAAGTCTTGTTTTTTTTTCTTCTCACTTCAATAACTACACTGCCACATCAACAAAATACATTAAATAGGTTTAGACTCTATGATAAAGTCTGCATTGTGAGTGCCCTTACAGGCGCGCCTGCGAGGAAATCCCGGGCACTGTCCGGCCCATGAATATTTAGAACCCTCGGACTTCCGCACGCTAAGATTGAAAGGATTTTTCCCCAATCCAGCACCACTCCTCTGTGTGGTATTGCGCTCCATCAAGAATCGCAGAAGGCGTGTACGACCAGAGATGTTGCCGTCCACTGCCAAAACAGAGCCCACTTCAGAGGAGTAGAGCTACCTAGAGATGGCTAGTTTAGACTAACAGCAGCAGCTTCCGCTGAAACTTCCTCCAGGACGTTTTTAACGTAAAAAAATCTGCAGCGCAGCAGCGGGTACGCGATCTTTGTCCTGTATACTTCAGAATCATCTCTCGTCCGTCATATTTGCCGGGGCAGAGGATGTACGCTACCGCACATGCAGCCTGCGACTCAGCGCCTCTCACCATTCCTTGCTTGCCACGTGGCATTAGAGGTCGGGCCTACTTTTACAACAAACTAAAAAATGTTATATCTCACAAACCAAAACCCTAAATTAAATTCCGATTGCACCATTGAATTTGTTACAATTAATTCTTCAAAACTAGATCTCTCATGGATATATTTAGATAAAGTAACAAGTGGGCCCACAGTGGATAAAGGATGATATAGAGGATGGATGGATGCGGAAAAAATGAGTATAGAGTAGAGAATCTTGATAACCAGACAATATAGAGGATGAAAATAGAGGAGCGTGAGTGCGGACAGTCTTAGATGGTTTCATATATATAGGTCCTGATCGTCTGCACCGCTTTGGCTGTGGTTGAAGCTGCTGTTTCTTGAAGCCAAGTGCCTTTGATTTTGAAGAACTATTCTTATTTATACATGGTTTTCATTGACTTTGAGAAGGCGTACGACAAGATACCAAGGAATATTATGTGGTGGGCTTTGGACAAACATAGAGTCTCAACAAAGTATGTTACCCTCATCAAGGACATGTACAACAACGCCGAGACCAGTGTACGGACAAATGATGGTGACACTGATTTCTTTCCGATTAAAATAGGTCTTCATCAAGGGTCAGCCTTGAGCCCATATCTCTTTGCCTTGGTTATGGATGAGGTTACGAGGGACATACAAGGAGATATCCCTTGGTGTATGTTTTTTTACAGACGATGTAGTGTTAGTTGATGAAAGTCGGATAGGAGTAAATAGGAAACTGGAGTTGTGGCGGCAGACCCTTGAGTCCAAAGGGTTTAGAATAAGCAGGTCTAAGACCGAGTACATGAGATGTGATTTCGGTAATGCTGCACAGGAAGAGGGAGAGGTGAGCTTGGAAGACCAAGTGGTGCCTAAGAAAGATGTCTTCCGGTATCTTGGATCAATGTTACAGAAGGATGGAGATATTGATGCAGATGTTAGCCATAGGATCAAAGCAGGGTGGATGAAGTGGCGCCAAGCATCTGGTATTCTCTGTGACAAGAGGGTACCACAAAAGCTCAAAGGCAAAAAGGGGCTATCCCATATGGAAGGATCCCAAACCGACCTCCAAAGGGCTGTTTCCACTTTCCTTATGTACCAATTGCAGGTGGGACCGCGACCGAGAGGCCCCACGAGGGGGCGAACGGTCTCGGGGGAAGCGGGTCCCCTATCTGGGTCTTTTCAAGCCTATCTTTTGATAGCATGTAGGCCTCGTCGATAGCTACGTTTTGCCTGGTGAATCTGCCCAATCGGTGTTCGGATGAGTGAGTTATCGCTGATTTACCCGGCCTACTCGTGCAGTCTTGAGATGGACTCAGACTTTATTTGGGTCTTTGCTCCTTTGGCTCATATTGGGTTTTGTATTTTTGCCAAAAAGTTGTTGAAAAATCTCCTCCAACCGTTTTGCATTTGAGCTTTGCATTTTTATCAACTTAGCAAATTCCTGGGCTCACTAGGCATATATGCGAGTCCCTCCCGACTTGGCATTCGCCCCCGCGCGGCTTCGGCGCGTGACTTCCACGCGCGAACCACGAACCTCGCGTGACAATTTTGGAATTTGCCAAAATAAAATGCAAAACAGTTGGAGATTAAGTCTTTCCACCTTTGTCAAATCCATTTGAGACTTGGCAAATTCCCAAATATGTCAAACGTAGAATGTCAAACGGTTGGAGATGCTCTTATAAATCATTCTTAACCACCAACTTATATACCAAAAAGGAGAGAAACAATCATGCTTTAACACATAAACTTATGCTATTAACGAAATTCCAATTGTACCCTAGTATTCATGATTTTGCGGTTGGAGATGCTCTAAGGACCGCCAACAATTGTCATCTTGCTATTTTCTCTGTTGCCATTGTCATGAAATGAGTGACTCTTCATTGACTAGATCATGTCTCAGTATGAAATTGATGTTTAAAATGGTCTTGTGTTTATCTTTTTAATAGTTTTATCTAGGATGATCTCAAATTTCATGGTAAATGTTTGTGAGTTAGTTGTGCTTAGTTGTAACATTACTGGGGTTAGCACTTAGCACTGGTGTTCTTTTTCAGTCACACTCCATGATTTCAGCTTGAGTAGATTATACTTTGGGTAATTATATTTTTTGTGGATTCTCGTATCTATACCTACCTTATATTATTTTTTTAATAATAAAGAGGCAAAATTTCTTCCTCTTTTTTGGTTGGTATAGCGAATTTTGGTCCGGTCTATTATTAGGTGAACGGTCCTAAGAGAATCCTCGTTAGAGAGGACACCAAATACAACTAGAATAGCTAAGAATCCTAATCGTAATCTATCGCAATACGTATCCAATTCTAAAACGTGGTGGTCAATATTTAACCATAGAGTCCATACTCATGCAAAAAAAAAAATCCATAACCAATACGATTTCTATATATAGCAAATTCGGTTATTTTGGTTTCCCCTTTTTCCTAGACTATATATCTCCGATCAGTTACTATTATGTTTGTTTAGTATTTTCTAAAACGTGTCTGGTCAATGTTTAACTAAGAGTCTGTGTCCATACTCAACTAATATGAGTAAATTTAGTTATTTTTCTCTTCCTATTCCGTCATCTGTCTGGGGTTTTCCTTTTTTTGTGGACTATATCTATGACCAGCTACTCTATCCGATGTGTTTTTATTTTATTTTCTTCTACTTCTTTTCCTGATTTCCTCTTTTTTTTTTCTTTTCAATCTGACAAAGATGTGTTGGTTATAAAAAAGCGAGCATGAGAGCCGCCATCATATCTCATGGCTGCAGGCGGATACCCGCAGGACGCCAAAGAAGAATTGGAGGAAGGTTTGAAAGTGATGCACAGGTTCTACATGTTGTCGATGGGCGTGGCGCTAGAACCGCCGATGTTGGTATTGGTGGAGAGCAGAAGCAGGACAGGATTGACTGGGAGGATGAGCTCCGCGGCAAGCTCCAGCAAGAACTCCGTGAGCACAACACAACAAGTGGCGTTGGCCGTTGGTGAAGAGCGTGCTGGCAAGCGGGGGACGACGCACACACGACACAGCAGGTCGTGGCCGCCTGCCTGACTCAGCCATGCCAGCAGCTTGCCAGGTACTCCTTCCGTTCCAAATTATAAGTCATTCCAAGAATCTTGGAGAGTCAAAATTTTTTAACTTTGACCAAAATATATAACAAGATAATAACACCTATGATACCAACTAAGTATCATTAGATTCTTTATTAGTTATATTTTCATAATATACATATTTGATGTCAAAAATCTTTGTGTGTTCTCTATAATTTTGGTCAAAATTAAAAAACTTTGACTCTCCAAGATTCTTGGAATGACTTATAATTTGGAACGGAGGAGTACTTGAAAATGCCAGCGGCCTTGAGGTAACCGCCCAGGATCGGGAGATCCATGGAGTCGCACACGTCGTTGCCATGGAACACAAACATGATCGAGCATGGTGCCTAGCAATACCAGCGCACCTGCCATGCGTCTGATGATCGGCAGGATCGGCACTGAAGGGAACACCGCCAGCATCCAGAACCCAGAACATGACGAATTTCTCGCTGGTATAGATACACTTGTTAATTATTATGCAAATTAATTATGTATGGCAGCAGATATAGAACCAGCCATCACGGGTACGATGAACAACGTAGGTGGAGGTGGGAGCGCGACTAGCAGCTGCATCCAGCAGCCACCGGGACACGTCATTGCCTCCCTGCCTTCACTCGGATATACTACACAAGAATAAAAGTAGATCTATAGTCTCCCTTTTTTCCCCTCAACTGATGGTATTGCTCAAAGTCTGTTTCGAGGGTAACGAGTGCTGTTGTTTCGGTTTGTTATGAGATTGGATTGCTTTTGTATTTTTCATGATGGTTTTGGTTTGTGTCCGATTTTTCCCACGTTACATGCTTCTTATTAATAAGGTACTGTCATACGTACTATTGCCAACGTTAGTGGATGTCATAGTCATCATCATAAAAAATAACTTCAATATTTTATAGAAATATAAGTAGCAAAATGTAAATAGATTTTTTCCTCCCGTTGCAACACACGGGTCATCTAGGTACTCAAACTATTTGTCCCATGCACCAAAGGTACATAACACACCACGTCACCACGCGTGCACCAGAAGCTGACGTGGCGACCTAACTCACCATGCCACCATGTACATGCCATGGAAAATGACCCTTGTGCCCTTGCCTAATCTTTTTGAGGCCATCTTCTCTCTTGCTGTACATGCAGCATGGAGTGTGCCTTGTACGAATACTACCATGCATCTTAGTTGACCATGACGGATCTGCAAACTTGTGTAAGAAGATTCTTACACCGATGGTTTTGCAGGGTGAGGGGACAGTCGTTCGGGGGAGTCGTTCTTTGGACTGTGGCAGAAAAAAAAAGGGTGGTGACATAAGAAGTAGATGAATTTACATATATAGAAGGTTTCTCGATCTAGCAAGAAGGGAGACATGACACTATATATATTTCACATGTGGCTGTATGTTGTAGTCCTGGTGAACATTTTGGATTCAAATTGGCTATTTACTCAAGAGCCAAGCTCAAGTAAGCTTTTTGTTTTAATTATCTGGGTTGACACATTTTTTTAGATAAAACGCGCGCTTCACATATTTGGTGTGACCACTGACCAGAAGTCGCCATTGCATTGATACTACAGATCGCCGTTGACGCAATCACGCTTGCCACCGATTTGAACACTTAGCACCGATTCAAGCACAACTTATGGTACATTGTGTAAGTCTCTCTCTGAAACGACCTCCTACAAATCTTAATGTAATGATTGAGCTGCATTTGTGATTGACATTGATACCATGTTGCAAAAACATTTTTAAAAAACTAAGTATTATAGTGGAGTAGATAGACGACTACTGGATGAAGTAGAGGTCTCGAGTATATCCCTCATCGAATAGACCTTGGTAGTGCACTTGACCGCGTTTGGCTAGCTCAAGCTCCTTGCCGTCAGGCGATCGCCTCAGCTCCAGCACCAAAAAGGAGTACATATTGAATTTGAACCCAGTGCGGTCGCCTAGTTTTCTGACAGGTCTACAGATGCAGAACCTGCCGTCGCCAAGATACGCCAGGCCGGCCATGTCGCTCCTTGGAGCGAAGCCGTGGTCAAAGCATTCCCAGGGGAGTGCCTCCCTCCACGTGTTGTGCCAAGTTAGTGTCTGGGACCCATCCTTTGCGTGCTCGAACTTGTATGAGCACAGGAGCCTATCGCCGCCTGTGAGGCCGACGACGGCGCCAAGCTCCGGCGCGAAGAACGCACGGCCCTCGAGCCGATGCAGCTCCTCGGGGAACTCCATCCGCCAGGCGCCCAACCGGGCGTCCAGCGAGAAGGTGCCCTCGCCGGTGACAGAGATCCACATGCGCGTGCCCATCATGAAATAGCTCGAGATGGACACGCTCTGGGACGGGAGCGCTAGCGTCCTGAGCGGCGGCCTCGGGAGCGGCACGGTGAACCATCCGCCGTCGGCGGCGTCGGGGAATAACCGCCGGAGCATCTCGAAGCGGGAGGAGGAGGAGTCGCCGTATATGACCGTATCCATCCTGATGATCGTGTCGTCTCCCACGGGAAGCATGATTGGCGGCGGCCCCGTGGCTGGTGGGGTGACAACGCCCATGATGCCAGTGCCGCCAGGGAAGACAGCGAGGGGACGGTAGTCGACCAACCCTAATGCAGGGAAGAGTGACAGGGGTTCGACCTGCAGCTTTTGCTCATTGTAGATACCGATGTCGCAAACGCGATAGCCTTCTTCCTGATGCTTCACCAGTAGGGGTCGGTAGCGGGCGTTCATGGCGTCCGTCCTCTGCCAAAGAAGAAGCACCTGTAATATATGATGTGATCCTCCGGTCCGGGACGAAAGCACTTATAGATGCGGGCTACGCGTAGGGGACATGTCTGGAACTCTGGAAGGAATATGATATCGCGGATAAACGGGAACCCGTGCTATATATTTTGGCACCCTGCACCGCTCCGAATCGAACACAACTACAGTCGGCCCTGCCAATTCCGATGCGACCACTAGCGTAGTCGGCCCTGCCAATTCCGATGCGACCGCCGCGCCACCCACCGCCGTTGCCGCCTTGACCGCACGATGGAGCGTCGTGCGCCGCGCGTCCGCCTGCGTGGCCTTCCCGAAGCTGGATGAGGTCTCTTCAAGCACGCCAGTGCCCGCTTAACTTGCCACCGAGAGCCCTTCTCCTCTCCTCTGTTCTCGCCGTCAGCAGAGCCGAGCAGCGAGCCGCCACCTCCCTGCACCGCGCTCGCTCCACCTCCACCCAATAGCTCTTGCCTTTAGGTTCGTGATGTCTTTGCGCATCTCCCAAACTCGCTTGTGTCCGCTCTAGTCACCGAAGAACTCCACACCGGCACTTCTTCTCCACAGACGGCCAAAAGCGCCGCCGCGTCCGCCGTCCCAAGATCAATACCCTCTCGAGCATCTCCAACTTCTCTTATCTCTGTTTGAGCTTCGCCCTGTCTCCCTGGTCGTGATCGGTCCGCCGCCGAGGTCGCTACCGCGCTGGACACGCCGGACCGCCGTAACCACGTCGGTTCAAGCCGCCGCCACCGCCATGGTCGCTGAGCTTTTAGCTTCGGCTCGAGCTTGACCTAATTGCGGTGCGCACTGGGTAAGTGGAGTGTCCCTGTTGCTAGTAGATCCAACTCCGAGGTCGCTACCGCACTCTCCTCGCCGGAGCAACTGCGCGCTGTCATCCCCATGGCTCTGCTCCGCCATAGCCGGCGCTAGGCCATCTCCGGGTCTCAACCAATCCACCCAACCTACCAAATCTTTGCGCAGGGTCTTAGGGAGTCCACCGGTGCCAGTCTCGTCGCCGGGGAGGCCACCGCCGGCGAACAGCGCCGCCGACCCGCCGGCGCTTGGCTTGGTCAAGGCCTGGACATTCGGTTTGACTCGGTCCCCGCGCGTCAGTGAGAGAGGGTAAGGGAGGGGTAAGTGAAAAAGGGTTTTAACGGATATAATCTTTTCCAGAAAATGTTATTTTGTGTTGATTCTTGTTTAATGCATAACTAATTCTGTGATGCTAAAATTATGAGATAAGTTTTGTTGTGTTCCTTGTGATGTGCTCTATACATGAAAAATATGAAACTTGAAAATTTAATACTTTTGTATATGATTTAAATATGTCTTTTAATTAATAAATGGGTCTTTGATAATTTTTATAGGCTTATTTATAAGTCCAAAAATCATGAAACCAATTTTGTTACTGTTTTCATCATGTAACTAATCTTCACAAAAATTTTGAAGTCATTTGGACAAAATAATTTTCATGCTAGTTTTATGCTTTGTTTATTAATTAAATAATGCATGAAACTTAAATAATTTGTATAGGTTAAAATAATGATCCAAAAATTATGAAATTTGTTTTGCAATTGTTTTTCACCATAATCAATCATCTCTAAAAGTTTGAGCTTAATTTGGTAAAGTTTACTTTAACCTTAATTTCTTTATTTAATCAATAAAGAAATGAGTAATAGCACTTTGTTTAGGTAATAAAACTTTGCTAATTTTTGGTTAAGGACACTTAATATTACTTGATTAACCCTTATTGTCTTAGTATCTCCTGATTGATGGTTGTGCTCCATGTGATTAAGTGGTTAAGCATGAACTTGCTTGTAGATCAAGTTTAACACTTGATCTTAATTGTGGTTTGTTTTGGCTGTATGACCACTGCCTGTTCAATGGCTGTTTCCACTAGGTAAATTATGTTTTCTGTGAATAAGTTGTATACAAAAGTTGTAGTTAACTTCTGTATCTAGCTTGTCCTAAAATTTCATGATTTTAGGCCTGTTAGATTAGGAGTTATGGTTTTTATGAGACAGCAAGTCAGATCTGCCCTACCTTATGGACAGATCTGAGGTTTTGTGCTGTTTGAGCCTTTTAGTTTGTAAATCATCTGATGGCCATAATAGGAGAGTTGTAGAGTTTTTCATAAGCTTCTAGATTGTTAAAGATCATCCTTTTTGGTGACCCAGAGCTCTAGTTATCGCTGTTTGAAGTTGAGTAAGCAAATCTGTCCTAGTTTTGGACAGAAATGTTTATTCAAGTTAGTTGACCTAGTTGCCTATAGAATCAACCTTAGGTGATATTAGGAAGTTTGTAGATAATTTGATAAGCTTTTCAAATTGTCTAGGATCACTCCTTTAGGATGTTAGAAGCTCCGGTTGTGGCTTGTTTAGCATAGAGCATGTAATTTGTCCAAAGTGTGGACAATAGTGTTTTCATCTTGGGTGACTTTGAGTTATTATTTGAAGACCGTGGGACACCTCTCATCTTGTGATCTATGGCTATGATGCTTGAGTGATGTTTAATGAACCTTAGCCATCCTTAGTTATCTTCCTAAAGGTGCTTGGTGGAAGTTGTATGTATAGCTAGAAACCTTAGTTGGTGAGTTGCAAGTGGGTTTTGTTAGTTTGCAACTTTACCGCGAAGGAAAGTTGTACTCGACTTTCTTTATTTTGTGTTAACCTCTGTTATGCATTTGAATTGTCCTGCACCTTAGCATGCATTCTATAGCATCATACTAAGCATCCATCATTTATCTATGTGTAGTATCCGAGAGTGTTGAAGTCGCGTTGATCAAGCTTTGATGATCACCCTTGTCAAACAAGCCTCGGAAGGTGACCCTTGTTGGACAAGCTTCGTCGAGAAGACTTAACTTCTAGATGAAAGAACTAACCTTTGTGGACCATTCTTGGATCTTATCTTCCCTGCAACGAAGGCAAGCCCCGGTGCATTTAACCATTTCCTTGAATTTACAATTACACTTACTTTCGATAATATGATGCATTAGGTGAATAGGAGTTGAGTGAATCCTATTTGATGCATTATCAACCTTGATGATTCCAATCGTTAACCTTGATACCTGTTTTATGAAAATGCTTAGTATGCTTAGCCATGCTCTACTACTTAATAATAGTAGGTGCTTTTAAAAATGGTTACTATGTTATGGGGATAATGAATCTGGAAACAACATGATAAGTATAGTAACTTACACCAAGAATGGAGTCTTGTTGTAAGGTTACTCAACATAGGACCTGATCGTTGTTGGCCTGCTGTGATTGAGACCTTTGAGTACAGCCCACATGCGGTGGTAAGCCTCTTCTATAGCTATTCCGATACTTGAGGACGGCTAACCGCGCACTGGGAGTGGAAAGATGGCGGGAGTAGCGTGTACCCTCGGGGCTATGAGATAGTCGGGTTCGAGGAGTACTGTACTCTCGGGTGGCGCGGACCCGTTCTTGTATAGGAGGATCTATAGATAGGGTTGACGTATGCAAGATTAAGTTCTACATATGTCGTGTGGTACTGAATCCCCAGCTGGGTTTAAACGATTCGAATTGCCGTGTTTCCTCGGATATGGAGCCTCAATCCACTGACCCGCACCGTAGTAAAGAATTGGATCTTTATGAGATGAGAACTAAAGAGGTGATATTCATATGAAGGTTTGAGAATCTTTGGATAGTTATAAAGTTTAATCTTGAGTTAAAACTTGAAAGTAGGCTTTACTATTAGTAAGCTTTTATGCAAATGAAAAATACTGTTGAGCCTACCCAAACCAGCATGACCCTGAAGTCTTTTCTGTTGACGGGTAAGTCTTGCTGAGTATCGACCGTACTCAGGGTTTGTTAACCCCTGTTGCAGGTTTCTAATAGATGATGTTGATCATGATCATGTTAGTGGGCTTGACGTGATCTGGTTGTTCTTCTTCTCCAACTTAGGTACTCCGCCTAAGTGTGGCTCCATAATACTTCTCTACTTCCGCAATACCGGTTATATTTATGTAAAAAGTAACATCTTCATGTTTTGTAAAGGTTATCTTGCTTCCGCACTCCAATGGTATTTTGTATCAACTGTGTTGTAATGTTGTAATTATTCCAACCTTCATGATGATGGTCCTGTGGTTCGTGGATAATTCGGGGTTCTCTTGAGGACACCCGACAGATCTTTCCAGTGATGTGGTACATGTGCACAGTCATTAGAGCTCGGGGAGACGATGACGTGTGCAGGTGGGCCACATTAATGGGAGGTTCTGCCACAGCCGCCGCGGCCAGAGCGCCTGGCGTCGAGGAGAAGAAGAACAGTGTCCGTGTTCTTTTTCTTGTTTTTTTTAAAGTTATGAATAGTGCTGAAATTTGTTATTTTTGGTATGATTTAATCTGTTGCTCTATAAATCTTGAGAAAAATGTGGTAGACTCCTTACACTGTGTAGTATTTTAGAAAAATATAAAACTTGACTTTTCTACAAAATTTGAAAAATAAAAAAATCTCCTTTTTATTTAATAAATGGATAGTTTTAGATTTTTATAAATTCATGTATAGCTCCAAAAATCATGAAATAAATTTTGCATGCTAGTTATGCCTTGTAGAGTCTCTGATAAAATTTTGGAGTCATTTGGAGCAAGTTGATTTTTGGATAATTATGGAAATTGTTAAATAGTGCTTTTTGCTAATTAAATGCTTGATTTTGTTTGACCACCTTAATGAGCTCCAAAAATTATGAAATTTGTTTTACCATCTGTTTAGGACATAATGAACTTATGAGATTAATTTGGGAATTTTTAGAGCACTTTCATAAAATGACCTTTTTAAATAATGAAGAAAAATAGAAAAGTGATTAGGGTTTCATGTTGATTGATTTGTTGATGTGACTTTTGGATTGATTGATGTTCATAGACCCTCACACAACTGGTCTATGATGTTTATGATGTTGTACATGACTTGTTGCTTAAATATCATAGATATAGTTGCTTGAAGATGTTAAATCTTGTTTAAGGAAAATGAAAAGCTTACTTTATGTCAATAAAATAAATTGCTTGTAAGAAGGAAAGTTGTACTCTAGTAATCAGTGGAATTATCCTGCACCTTAGCTTGTTTATCCTTCACATCTGCATCTTGATAAGCATGCATCATTGCATACGTGTAGTGACCGACAACGAAGGAGTAAAGCTCAAGGTACCTGCCGAGGAACCTGTTCCCAAGGTGACCTAGGATTTGGACATCGGTATTGCTGACCCCGAGCCTGTCTTCTTCTGTAGCACCGGTTTTAAGAACAAAACCAGATACACACTATATGTGAGCCTAGAAATTCAAATCTCACATATAGTCACAAATAAGGTAATATCAAAAGTCAAATGCATAATATATAATGTTCACAGTATTAAAGATATAACCTTATAGAGCAGACAGCGGAAAGACACTCCGATCTTCGGATGTAGGCTCCAACTTCACAGGGACAACTGACTGGTTGATCATAAGCCTAACTCCTTTAATCTCTGGCAATCTAGTACCCATCCGGGATTTTGCCAAAGTATTGAAAATAAAGCAAGCATAAGTACATGTCGTACTTAACGAATATAACATGGGGTTCATGAGGCTCAAAAAGGCTAGACACTGGTTTAACTGCATTAGCTTATAATTAATCATATTTTAGCAATTGAGTAGCAACAATAATTCCATAGCCCAAATAACCACATGATCAATGTGAAACATGATGTAATGCTTATATGAAACAAAACAATAATCAATAACAAATAACAACTGATGAACCATGACATAAAGTCACCACAATATAATAGCCCCGTAGCCGCTCTTGACCGTGAGCACGGCTATCATGATAGTTTTAACTCTGCGCAGAGGTGTACATCTTTACCCATGAGCCGTGATTTACCCTTTCGCCCGAGGCCCGTCGACCTCTTAGCCCACTTCCTATGAAGGCCGGCAGGGTTCACTAAGAAGTATTTCAAGGGTTCCGTCTAAAAAGCAGGGGCGCTAATCATCGGAAGATAGAACCCCTCTTCCTGCAAGGCACACAGCCACAGCCTATACACTTGCATTACCGGGACAGCGGCAGGTCTATACCCCGACTCGGCCCTTCCTCCCACTCGTTAGAAGAAGGTTCCCATACTGAACTAATACCAGATCCATGTAGCCCTCATGGTTGCACGGTTTTCTCGGGTAATCTCGGATTACAGAGGCATCTCTATGTAGTAAAACATAGGTGTGGGTTTCTGCTGCTCTACCTATGACGATCCATGTTACTAAAAAGTCATCTTTTATTGTCATCGCATATATCATTAGTCAAGTTTACATGATCATAGTTATTTGTTCAGCGCTAGCATCATACTACCCAAATGCAATACCCATAGGTAACAATAATCTAGATATCAAAAGCTAGGGATAATCACTATGGTTATCAAGGTAGACATATGCAAGCATGAATTTAATGATTAGAACTGAATGGGTAACAAGGATAATCCCATGCTATACTTGCCTTGAATACAGATCCTTCTTCAAATTCCAATTCCTTCACTGAACTTCTTGATTACCAACTTCTTCTTTATTGATCACCGACTTGTTCTTGATCACCACGCAAAACTCACCGACTAGACATCGTCATATAGCACCACACAAGCATCCAGAGACAATCATGCATATCAAACAAGAACTATATATTAGAACAATACACCAAACATATGAAACAGAAGATATAAAGGTTTTAAAGCGATTCTACTCGTCACTATGATCACACAGATGCGAGAAGCACGCTAATCAGAGCTATAGTGAATAAGTTATGAATTAAACATGATTTTATTGAATAAAAATAATATATTAAATGTAACCAAGATTTCTCAGAGTAATTAACATATCTAACAAAGACATGGATGGATGGATAACTTAATTACGAACCTAACGCAATTTGAACGAGTCAAATCAGAGTTAAGACAAAGATTCTGAAAGTATAGATACATAGACTCGATGGACAGTCTACGTATAGGGAGCATCTTCGTCAAGATGGATGAAAGATGAATTTTCTTAAATTGAGGAATAAATAAACAATGGTGAATTATTATGCATAATAAATGACATATATGACATCAGCATAATATTTAATCGATAAAATAATGCACAGGAGATGGGCGTCCCACCTTTAATCAAGCATGCATGCACACGCTTGTTACTGGTGCGATGGGAAGTAGCAACTGTTCCTGCTATAGGAGGAATTGGGTGACCACGACATGCACATCTCGAACATGATCAGGGTGTGCAAAAGAACTTGTATTAATCTGCATTGACGACTACTCACCGTATAGTAGTAAACTCTTCATTATTAATTAATTACATGGCCTACTTGTCTCTCTCACAGAATCTTACTTCCTGTGCCTGAACCGTTTGTAATATTCTCCTCTCTCTTCCTCTGTTCTCTCCTCCATCTTAGCATTTAGATGGCCTACAGACAGTTATTATACCATCACATATGCTTGTTGCCGGCTAAGCATCAAGCCTGAAATTCTAGCATCGCCCTGTCACATTAATGACACGTCCATGCTTGTGTCGGAAAAAGAAAAAGAAAAACAAAAAAGGTGTCATGTCATCCTCAGGGCACTCACAATGCAGACTCTACTTAGAGTCTAAGTCTATTTATTACCTCGAAGCTATTATAGACTTGGAGTCTAAATAAGACTTGAAGTCTTGTTTTTTTCTTCTCACTTCAATAACTACACTGCCACATCAACAAAATACATTAAATAGGTTTAGACTCTATGATAAAGTCTGCATTGTGAGTGCCCTTACAGGCGCGCCTGCGAGGAAATCCCGGGCACTGTCCGGCCCATGAATATTTAGAACCCTCGGACTTCCGCACGCTAAGATTGAAAGGATTTTTCCCCAATCCAGCACCACTCCTCTGTGTGGTATTGCGCTCCATCAAGAATCGCAGAAGGCGTGTACGACCAGAGATGTTGCCGTCCACTGCCAAAACAGAGCCCACTTCAGAGGAGTAGAGCTACCTAGAGATGGCTAGTTTAGACTAACAGCAGCAGCTTCCGCTGAAACTTCCTCCAGGACGTTTTTAACGTAAAAAAATCTGCAGCGCAGCAGCGGGTACGCGATCTTTGTCCTGTATACTTCAGAATCATCTCTCGTCCGTCATATTTGCCGGGGCAGAGGATGTACGCTACCGCACATGCAGCCTGCGACTCAGCGCCTCTCACCATTCCTTGCTTGCCACGTGGCATTAGAGGTCGGGCCTACTTTTACAACAAACTAAAAAATGTTATATCTCACAAACCAAAACCCTAAATTAAATTCCGATTGCACCATTGAATTTGTTACAATTAATTCTTCAAAACTAGATCTCTCATGGATATATTTAGATAAAGTAACAAGTGGGCCCACAGTGGATAAAGGATGATATAGAGGATGGATGGATGCGGAAAAAATGAGTATAGAGTAGAGAATCTTGATAACCAGACAATATAGAGGATGAAAATAGAGGAGCGTGAGTGCGGACAGTCTTAGATGGTTTCATATATATAGGTCCTGATCGTCTGCACCGCTTTGGCTGTGGTTGAAGCTGCTGTTTCTTGAAGCCAAGTGCCTTTGATTTTGAAGAACTATTCTTATTTATACATGGTTTTCATTGACTTTGAGAAGGCGTACGACAAGATACCAAGGAATATTATGTGGTGGGCTTTGGACAAACATAGAGTCTCAACAAAGTATGTTACCCTCATCAAGGACATGTACAACAACGCCGAGACCAGTGTACGGACAAATGATGGTGACACTGATTTCTTTCCGATTAAAATAGGTCTTCATCAAGGGTCAGCCTTGAGCCCATATCTCTTTGCCTTGGTTATGGATGAGGTTACGAGGGACATACAAGGAGATATCCCTTGGTGTATGTTTTTTTACAGACGATGTAGTGTGTTAGTTGATGAAAGTCGGATAGGAGTAAATAGGAAACTGGAGTTGTGGCGGCAGACCCTTGAGTCCAAAGGGTTTAGAATAAGCAGGTCTAAGACCGAGTACATGAGATGTGATTTCGGTAATGCTGCACAGGAAGAGGGAGAGGTGAGCTTGGAAGACCAAGTGGTGCCTAAGAAAGATGTCTTCCGGTATCTTGGATCAATGTTACAGAAGGATGGAGATATTGATGCAGATGTTAGCCATAGGATCAAAGCAGGGTGGATGAAGTGGCGCCAAGCATCTGGTATTCTCTGTGACAAGAGGGTACCACAAAAGCTCAAAGGCAAAAAGGGGCTATCCCATATGGAAGGATCCCAAACCGACCTCCAAAGGGCTGTTTCCACTTTCCTTATGTACCAATTGCAGGTGGGACCACGACCGAGAGCCCCACGAGGGGGCGAACGGTCTCGGGGGAAGCCGGTCCCCTATCTGGGTCTTTTCAAGCCTATCTTTTGATAGCATGTAGGCTCGTCGATAGCTACGTTTTGCCTGGTGAATCTGCCCAATCGGTGTTCGGATGAGTGAGTTATCGCTGATTTACCCGGGCCTACTCGTGCAGTCTTGAGATGGACTCAGACTTTATTTGGGTCTTTGCTCCTTTGGCTCATATTGGGTTTTGTATTTTTGCCAAAAAGTTGAAAAATCTCCTATCCAACCGTTTTGCATTTGAGCTTTGCATTTTTATCAACTTAGCAAATTCCTGGGCTCACTAGGCATATATGCGAGTCCCTCCCGACTTGGCATTCGCCCCCGCGCGGCTTCGGCGCGTGACTTCCACGCGCGAACCACGAACCTCGCGTGACAATTTTGGAATTTGCCAAAATAAAATGCAAAACAGTTGGAGATTAAGTCTTTCCACCTTTGTCAAATCCATTTGAGACTTGGCAAATTCCCAAATATGTCAAACGTAGAATGTCAAACGGTTGGAGATGCTCTTATAAATCATTCTTAACCACCAACTTATATACCAAAAGGAGAGAGAAACAATCATGCTTTAACACATAAACTTATGCTATTAACGAAATTCCAATTGTACCCTAGTATTCATGATTTTGCGGTTGGAGATGCTCTAAGGACCGCCAACAATTGTCATCTTGCTATTTTCTCTGTTGCCATTGTCATGAAATGAGTGACTCTTCATTGACTAGATCATGTCTCAGTATGAAATTGATGTTAAAATGGTCTTGTGTTTATCTTTTTAATAGTTTTATCTAGGATGATCTCAAATTTCATGGTAAATGTTTGTGAGTTAGTTGTGCTTAGTTGTAACATTACTGGGGTTAGCACTTAGCACTGGTGTTCTTTTTCAGTCACACTCCATGATTTCAGCTTGAGTAGATTATACTTTGGGTAATTATATTTTTTGTGGATTCTCGTATCTATACCTACCTTATATTATTTTTTTAATAATAAAGAGGCAAAATTTCTTCCTCTTTTTTGGTTGGTATAGCGAATTTTGGTCCGGTCTATTTATTAGGTGAACGGTCCTAAGAGAATCCTCGTTAGAGAGGACACCAAATACAACTAGAATAGCTAAGAATCCTAATCGTAATCTATCGCAATACGTATCCAATTCTAAAACGTGGTGGTCAATATTTAACCATAGAGTCCATACTCATGCAAAAAAAAATCCATAACCAATACGATTTCTATATATAGCAAATTCGGTTATTTTGGTTTCCCCTTTTTCCTAGACTATATATCTCCGATCAGTTACTATTATGTTTGTTTAGTATTTCTAAAACGTGTCTGGTCAATGTTTAACTAAGAGTCTGTGTCCATACTCAACTAATATGAGTAAATTTAGTTATTTTTCTCTTCCTATTCCGTCATCTGTCTGGGGTTTTCCTTTTTTTTGTGGACTATATCTATGACCAGCTACTCTATCCGATGTGTTTTTATTTTATTTTCTTCTACTTCTTTTCCTGATTTCCTCTTTTTGTTTTTCTTTTCAATCTGACAAAGATGTGTTGGTTATAAAAAAGCGAGCATGAGAGCCGCCATCATATCTCATGGCTGCAGGCGGATACCCGCAGGACGCCAAAGAAGAATTGGAGGAAGGTTTGAAAGTGATGCACAGGTTCTACATGTTGTCGATGGGCGTGGCGCTAGAACCGCCGATGTTGGTATTGGTGGAGAGCAGAAGCAGGACAGGATTGACTGGGAGGATGAGCTCCGCGGCAAGCTCCAGCAAGAACTCCGTGAGCACAACACAACAAGTGGCGTTGGCCGTTGGTGAAGAGCGTGCTGGCAAGCGGGGACGACGCACACACGACACAGCAGGTCGTGGCCGCCTGCCTGACTCAGCCATGCCAGCAGCTTGCCAGGTACTCCTTCCGTTCCAAATTATAAGTCATTCCAAGAATCTTGGAGAGTCAAAATTTTTTAACTTTGACCAAAATTATATAACAAGATAATAACACCTATGATACCAACTAAGTATCATTAGATTCTTTATTAGTTATATTTTCATAATATACATATTTGATGTCAAAAATCTTTGTGTGTTTCTCTATAATTTTGGTCAAAATTAAAAAACTTTGACTCTCCAAGATTCTTGGAATGACTTATAATTTGGAACGGAGGGAGTACTTGAAAATGCCAGCGGCCTTGAGGTAACCGCCCAGGATCGGGAGATCCATGGAGTCGCACACGTCGTTGCCATGGAACACAAACATGATCGAGCATGGTGCCTAGCAATACCAGCGCACCTGCCATGCGTCTGATGATCGGCAGGATCGGCACTGAAGGGAACACCGCCAGCATCCAGAACCCAGAACATGACGAATTTCTCGCTGGTATAGATACACTTGTTAATTATTATGCAAATTAATTATGTATGGCAGCAGATATAGAACCAGCCATCACGGGTACGATGAACAACGTAGGTGGAGGTGGGAGCGCGACTAGCAGCTGCATCCAGCAGCCACCGGGACACGTCATTGCCTCCCTGCCTTCACTCGGATATACTACACAAGAATAAAAGTAGATCTATAGTCTCCCTTTTTTTCCCCTCAACTGATGGTATTGCTCAAAGTCTGTTTTCGAGGGTAACGAGTGCTGTGTTTCGGTTTGTTATGAGATTGGATTGCTTTTGTATTTTTCATGATGGTTTTGGTTTGTGTCCGATTTTTCCCACGTTACATGCTTCTTATTAATAAGGTACTGTCATACGTACTATTGCCAACGTTAGTGGATGTCATAGTCATCATCATAAAAAAATAACTTCAATATTTTATAGAAATATAAGTAGCAAAATGTAAATAGATTTTTTCCTCCCGTTGCAACACACGGGTCATCTAGGTACTCAAACTATTTGTCCCATGCACCAAAGGTACATAACACACCACGTCACCACGCGTGCACCAGAAGCTGACGTGGCGACCTAACTCACCATGCCACCATGTACATGCCATGGAAAATGACCCTTGTGCCCTTGCCTAATCTTTTTGAGGCCATCTTCTCTCTTGCTGTACATGCAGCATGGAGTGTGCCTTGTACGAATACTACCATGCATCTTAGTTGACCATGACGGATCTGCAAACTTGTGTAAGAAGATTCTTACACCGATGGTTTTGCAGGGTGACGGGGACAGTCGTTCTTTGGACAGGCTGTGGCAGAAAAAAAGAAGGGTGGTGACATAAGAAGTAGATGAATTTACATATATAGAAGGTTTCTCGATCTAGCAAGAAGGGAGACATGACACTATATATATTTCACATGTGGCTGTATGTTGTAGTCCTGGTGAACATTTTGGATTCAAATTGGCTATTTACTCAAGAGCCAAGCTCAAGTAAGCTTTTTGTTTTAATTATCTGGGTTGACACATTTTTTTTAGATAAAACGCGCGCTTCACATATTTGGTGTGACCACTGACCAGAAGTCGCCATTGCATTGATACTACAGATCGCCGTTGACGCAATCACGCTTGCCACCGATTTGAACACTTAGCACCGATTCAAGCACAACTTATGGTACATTGTGTAAGTCTCTCTCTGAAACGACCTCCTACAAATCTTAATGTAATGATTGAGCTGCATTTGTGATTGACATTGATACCATGTTGCAAAAACATTTTTAAAAAACTAAGTATTATAGTGGAGTAGATAGACGACTACTGGATGAAGTAGAGGTCTCGAGTATATCCCTCATCGAATAGACCTTGGTAGTGCACTTGACCGCGTTTGGCTAGCTCAAGCTCCTTGCCGTCAGGCGATCGCCTCAGCTCCAGCACCAAAAAGGAGTACATATTGAATTTGAACCCAGTGCGGTCGCCTAGTTTTCTGACAGGTCTACAGATGCAGAACCTGCCGTCGCCAAGATACGCCAGGCCGGCCATGTCGCTCCTTGGAGCGAAGCCGTGGTCAAAGCATTCCCAGGGGAGTGCCTCCCTCCACGTGTTGTGCCAAGTTAGTGTCTGGGACCCATCCTTTGCGTGCTCGAACTTGTATGAGCACAGGAGCCTATCGCCGCCTGTGAGGCCGACGACGGCGCCAAGCTCCGGCGCGAAGAACGCACGGCCCTCGAGCCGATGCAGCTCCTCGGGGAACTCCATCCGCCAGGCGCCCAACCGGGCGTCCAGCGAGAAGGTGCCCTCGCCGGTGACAGAGATCCACATGCGCGTGCCCATCATGAAATAGCTCGAGATGGACACGCTCTGGGACGGGAGCGCTAGCGTCCTGAGCGGCGGCCTCGGGAGCGGCACGGTGAACCATCCGCCGTCGGCGGCGTCGGGGAATAACCGCCGGAGCATCTCGAAGCGGGAGGAGGAGGAGTCGCCGTATATGACCGTATCCATCCTGATGATCGTGTCGTCTCCCACGGGAAGCATGATTGGCGGCGTCCCCGTGGCTGGTGGGGTGACAACGCCCATGATGCCAGTGCCGCCAGGGAAGACAGCGAGGGGACGGTAGTCGACCAACGCTAATGCAGGGAAGAGTGACAGGGGTTCGACCTGCAGCTTTTGCTCATTGTAGATACCGATGTCGCAAACGCGATAGCCTTCTTCCTGATGCTTCACCAGTAGGGGTCGGTAGCGGGCGTTCATGGCGTCCGTCCTCTGCCAAAGAAGAAGCACCTGTAATATATGATGTGATCCTCCGGTCCGGAGACGAAGCACTTATAGATGCGGGCTACGCGTAGGGGACATGTCTGGAACTCTGGAAGGAATATGATATCGCGGATAACCGGGAACCCGTGCTATATATTTTGGCACCCTGCACCGCTCCGAATCGAACACAACTACAGTCGGCCCTGCCAATTCCGATGCGACCACTAGCGTAGTCGGCCCTGCCAATTCCGATGCGGCCACTAGCGTCGGCTATCATTCGGAGATGTACTCGGCCTGTTACCAAACCAAGTTGTTTTGTCTTTTTTATACATGTATATAAAATTTGGAAAAATATACGGTACAAACCACATATTAGATGCAAATATGGAAACTAATTCAAAAACATACGTACAAACCAAATATTAGATGCAAATATAGAAACTAACTCAAAAACATATAATTTTGGACTTTCAGCAAAATATAAAAATTGGCACATCCACATTGCACATAAATATATACTCCCTCCGTCTCAAAATAGATGTCACTAGAAAACCGTGTTTCCCTTACAAACACGTTTCCCTAGTGACATCTAAAAAGAGACGGAGGGAGTACTCGCAAAATTTGGGATGTAAAGTCAAACTACAAAAATTCATACAAAATGACAAATTTAATATGCACTTATGTTTATCATTTTCATATGAATTTTTCAAAAAAAAAATTGTGCATGTGAGTTTCCCCTGTTTCTCACAGAATACATGGCAGCTGCAGTTGCTGGACTATGAATCAACCTTTATTTATCTGCTATCAAAAAAAAAATCATGACCACAGCAGACAAAGATGTTATATATAATGGATTTTCCCTCGTTGCAAATCTGAAACTTAGAATATTTAAGTTGGCACAGTGAGGCGAGCCTAGGTCGACATATATTTGGCAACAGAGTGTAAGGTATGAAGTAAGGCATTACCGAATAATCTGAAATCGTGGAGAAGACTGCAGTGTACTAAAAGCTTGAAAAAAAATAAAGAAGCACACGGATGTCCAGAAGGAATACGCGGCGACAAATATTGCCTCATGTAGCTCTCCTTTTTATGTGGTCGACAGCAGCAGGTAGCCAGCAGTGAGCAGATCGTCATCTCCATTTTATGTTCTGAAAAGTCTAGCAATATATCGTAGTAAGCATGATTTGAAGAGAAATCAGCATTGCTATTTAACAAAATTCAAAGGGGCAGAGGGGTTACGGATAGCTAACCTTAAAGGGGAGTAGAATCATCATTGTTATAGGTATCAACAACACTTGTGTACTCATAAAAGAGAACGTGTAAAATCCAGTAAGAGGTATAGGTAGGAAATCAACATGAAAGGAGAGAAGGCTTGGATTTTGTTTAATATGGCCAGTCATCATGGAGTTTTTTACTATCATACATATTTTTTCACTGTAGGCCAAATTAACTGCTAAAAATCATGGTTGCAATGTTTGGATGACACATTTGCAGATGTTTGCAAAATGGATCGAAGTACTACATTATTTCATATAAGTACTCCAAGCTTAACATATTTAAGTTGGGATTTAGTTTCCTGTGAGATAACCTCCATTTTATTTCATATAAGGTCAAATAACTGCAGGCTTGAACTTCGAGAAACAGGTGCTCAATATGTACTGGTAGAAACCGTGCATCAGATCTAATTACCAAATTCTAAATTCCATTCACTTGGTGAAAACACGTCATGGAATAGCCTGAACTCTAGAGAACATGGGGCAGCACAATAGCATCCAGCTTTACAACTGAATTTACACAGTACTCATATTGTTGCAAACCATCATAACTAATAACTCATAAGGCGTTAGCATATTTCCCAAAAAAAATAGATGAATGCATTATGCAATATAAAGTAAAAAATTAAATCCAGAGGGATACCAGCAGATCATGGTTCAAACTGTCATAACCAAGAAACTTAGATCTAGTAAGCATGCAAGAAGAATATCGAGCAGTTGGAAGGCTACTCCTGTCCAAAAATTAAAAGGGATCTACAGCCCTGCAAAGAATTACTAGTTTAAAGCAACAGATTGCTCAACTCAAAAAAAACAAATTATGAAAAGGAAAAGGGCAGTTGCAAAAATTAAGACTTGGTGACAGGAATACTTCTGATATATATAGCACTCGTCATCCCTGCAATTCAAAGCAGGCTTCACTTACTTAGTATTATACCAGCGCAAAGTAGGCGATAAAATAAACTTGAGACTCATCCTAGGCAACAAAATCAATATTTTCCCTCTTTCTTGGCAAACCTAGACCATTCCAGTTTGCTCTTTATTATAACATATTGGAAATAAACTTGAGAGTGTATAAACTTTTTTTTTAATCTGAGTATATAAACTTCCAAAGCAAGAAAACACTGACCTTTGTTATATCCATTGATCAGCCTTGCATGTATAAACAGCAGCGCACATAATCACATGGAGCATTGACCTGGTAACAGCTTCTATGTAGTCTCTTCTGAAAATCGATTTGAGAAACCAAAGTGGTTATTACCACCAACCTTGGGGTGCCAATATTCCTGGTGAACTAGTATGCTGTCGTAATGACATCAGGGAAAGTTGTTTTCGTTGGTAAAGAAAATAAGAACAGAATGATAACAACCCAGATAACTTACATCACTCTTTAATGCAGAAGTTGCTGTTAACCGATCAGCAGGATCAATCAAGGAAAATCTTTGAATGTATCCGCTATTTGCCTTTTGTAGGTTGTGGAGGCTTAAATATAGTTGCATGAGGCAATTTTGACTTTTTCCAATATTCTTCCTTCGGAGAGCCACGTAGCTTAAAAATTTATGCAACTGTTCCAACTGAAAGACTCAGCCAATCAAAAGCATGGAATGCAATTAGGGGTGAAAACGGTCGGAAACGATCGGTAGGAGGCCAAATCACTTTCACTTTTAAATTGTTTTCATGAAAACGAAATCGATACGATATTGTCGGAAACGAATACGGCGCCGGTATTCCGGTAATTCCGAAAATGATAGTAGTTGATCGGAAAATACATCGATAACGGTCGAAATCAATTAGAATGGTATCTAAAAAACGATAAACACGACAAATCATAATACATGATTGTTGCCTGATTACCCGATTGGCTTCTTATTTATAAACACATGAAATCCTTGCCTAATATTTCCTTTTCCAAAAAAATTACCTTATGTGCTCATGGTGTACATAGATAGCAGGATGGACATGCTTATGTGAGCCAATTAGACCTAAACTCCTAAAGCATGTGTTGTGTGTCGATAATTACCACCGGTAAATTACCAACTAAATACGGAAATCTTCGAAAACGATCGGAAGAGGGCAAAATCATTTTCACTTTCGTTTCCATTTAGTTTTACCATTATTGTTTTCATTTTTTCGGTTACCACTATCATTTCCATTTAGGTCTAAAAGTCGGAAAAAACTCGAAAACGATTTCGGAAAATCGGTGATTACCATTTTCGTTTTCATCCCTAAATGCAATGGATGAAAATGAAAATTGTGACTGAACATACAACCATCACTAAACTGTCCAAATTTTTTTTTAAAAAAATACAGTTTGGCGTGAACAACAATTCAGCATCAAGAAAGGCATGTGATTCAGGGTCTACAGTGTAGCAAAGGCGGCAAGAGACAATAAGCAGATATAAAGATTTTCAGATGATTGATATGTTCTTTATTCCCATGAATCAGGTACAAAGTGGTTATTACCACCAACCTTGGGGTGCCAATATTCCAGGTGAACTAGTATGTTGTCGTTAATGACATCAGGGAAAGTTGTTTTTGTGGGTAAAGAAAATAAGAACAGAAAGATAACAACCCAGATAACTAGTATGCATATTTTTGTTGAACTTGACAATTATGTCAAGGCAACTACTGAGAGTAATTATTTTTTTGGCATATTTTTGCCTTAAGGTCTAGTGATCCAGTTAATTATGATTCACTTCTTTAGTATTTGAACAGACATGGAGGTTTTGTGGACTTCGATAGGAAAACTGAACAATTTTGTCAAGGCAATTGATAACGGAAATCAAGAATCTACAATACATGATCAAAGTATCAGAACCATTGGCCGTCACAAAGTTACACTTCACAATAGAGCAACGAACCCTTTTAGAGAAAATAAAATAGCTATAGCACCATGTTAGAGCCCATGAGGCTAGGCCCATGTATGACTCTATATAGCTACCCTTGTTAGGGTTAGTCAAAATTAATCCAATCACTCATTCTAGCATGGTATCGAGCTAGGGTTCCTCTCCCTCCCTCCCTCCCCTGCCTACAGCCGCAGCCGCCACCGGCAGGCGCCACTGCCGGCGCCGCCATGGCCGGCCGCCAGCCCCCTCCCCCTCCTCCCACGTACTTCCCTTCCCTCCCTCCCTTCTGGGCCCAAGCAGCCCCTGCTGCAGTTCGCCCCGCCGCCGCTACTGGCCACAGCGGCCACGTGCGCCACACCGCCGCGCCGGAGTTCCTCCGGGCGCCCTACTCGGTGGGCCACGCGGGGGGCGCGTCGGCCGCCGGAGGCGCCGCTGCTGCAGCCGCCGTCGGGGCAGGCGCGGATCTGCTGCCGCTTCACCCGCCCGCCCCTGCCCCGCAGCCTACCCCTGCACTCCTCGTCGTCGGGGCTGCGGGGGAGGCAGCCAAGGGCACGGACGACCTCGCCGGCGCGGATCCGGCCCAGGCGGATCCCGCCCTGGCCGACCCCCCTCCCCTTCCTGTGCGCGAGCAGGAGGCGCGCCCCTGGTTCGCCCTCACCTGCCCCAGCCCACTCTTGGGTCTGGTGTGGCGGTGGGAACTGTCCCAGAGGGGACTACCGGTTTCCTCCCCGCGCCCTACCTCTACGGGATGCCCCGGTGGACTCCGACGCCGTCGTCGACCCTCACCGCCGCCGCCGCAACAGCCGCTGCTCACCTCCGCGCGGCCCCTCCCCTTTCCGACGCGGCTGCGCTTGCTGCTCCGATGCGCGCCGCTCTACTCGCCGCTGCAGCAGGCACGGGCGCGGCTCCTGGCACCCTCGCCGGTGCCGCACCCCCGGAGGGCGTGCAACACTTCCTCCACGACGGCGCTGCTCTCTCCGTCTCCGCATGGCGTGCACCACCACCCCCAGCCACCGACCGCTACACCCCCGGAGCTGTCGCGATCCCGGCGCGTGCGGACATCCACCTCTCGGACGCGGGCCTGGGCGCCGCTGCTGGTGCTCCCGCCGCCGACCCCGCCCTCGCCACCGCCCTCACCGTCGCCCGAGCTGCTGCCGCGGATGGTCAGGCCCATCTTCGTGTGCTGGCGGCCGTGCTCGCAGCTGCTCCTCCACCCGTGTGGACTCTACCACCCGGCACCTCGCCCGGCCCTGTCGGCTGGGAGCGCGAGCACATGTCCTCGACCGCCATCGCTGCTCCTCCTCCGCCGCAGTCACCTCCTCTTGGTCCTCCCTCCGAGCCGAGTGGGGGTTGGGGGGACTGTGGCGGCCGCCGTCGCCGCCGGGGTGGACGCGGTGGGGGTCATGGTGGCGGGTACAGTCCAGCTCCCGGCGGACCGCCTCGCCCACCGGCGGCCATGCTACCTCCCGACGGCCCGCCTCGCCCGCCGGCGGCCATGCTCGAAGGTGCTCCTCCACCCCAGTGGCCTCCACCTCCCGGCACCTCGCCCGGGCCTGCCAGTTGGGACCCCGCGGCCTGGGCCTCCTTCGCCCACCCGTGGTCACGGACCATGTGGCCTTCCCCGGCTCCTGATGGTGCGCCTTGCACGCCGATGGCCATGCTTGCTTGTGCTCCTCT
>CM019828.1:132395742-132413955 GCA_009763385.1 Coix lacryma-jobi var. lacryma-jobi
TTTATTTTATTTTGGTAAACTCTATGCCGAGAGCCCTGACCCTGGCTCTCGGCATAGGTGCTCTTTGCCGGGGCTTTAGGAACCTCTCGCAAAGCATATATATTTTTTTTTGGTTTTTTTGCTCCCAATTTTTGCTGTGGCCTTGATACAGTACTACAAGCCAAGATTTTAATTTGGTGTGTTTTCCATACTTCTTGCTATATTTCACGCATTTTCTTTAATTTGATGATTTTTTTCCGCGGAAGCACGTTTGAACTGCAGGTGCATAAAATAATGAAACTCACGATCCAAAAAATAGTATTCATTCTTCAGAGGTATTTGGACCCCGTATCCAGGGACAGGCGCGGAGACTCGACCGTCTCGTGCACGAGAAACGGCGACCAAGTTGCGTGAGATTGGATTTAAAATTATTAAAAATACAAACAAAGTCAGAAATCATGAAAATGGACGGGTGACCTTGACATCGCATGTAAGAGGCTATAAAAATATTTTGGCAATGTTTGGAGCAAGTGGTGGCGCAAGATGGTCCAAACCCTGAGATCTCCGCATATCATCGCAGGGTTTGGACCATCTTGCGTCATCACTTGCTCCAATATTCCCAAAATTTTTCATAGCCTCTACATGCGATGTCTAGGTCACTCGTTCATTTTCATGATTTTCTGACTTTGTTTGTATTTTTAATAATTTTAAATCCAATATCACGCAACTTGGTCGCTGTTTCTCGTGCACGAGACGGTCGAGTCTCCGCGCCTGTCCCTGGATACGGTGTCGAAATACCCTCTGAAGAATGAATACCATTTTTCGATCGCTGAGTTTTATTATTTCATGCATCTGCCGTTCAAACGTACGTCCCGCGGAAAAAAATCATCAAATTAAAAAAATACGCGAAATATAGCAAGATTTATGGAAAACACACCAAATTTGAAATCTTGGCTTGTAGTACTGTAGCAAGGCCACAGAAAAATTGGGAGCAAAAAACAAAAAATATATATATATGCTTTGCCGAGAGCTTCCTAAAGCCCTCGGCAAAGAGCACCTATGCCGAGAGCCCAGGGTCAGGGCTCTCGGCATAGAGTTTACCAAAAAAAAATTCAAACCTTTGCCGAGAGCCTAACAGAGGGCTCTCGGCAAAGGTAACGGCGCAGGGGAGCCGTTTGCGAGGGTTACGTTTGCCGAGGTGCATTCTACGCTGAGGGTTCGGCTCTCGGCATAGGGTTTCTTTGCCGAGGGCCAGACATCGCCGAGAGTCGGACCCTCGGCGTAGGAATTGTCGCCGAGTTTCGTATGGTGCCGAGGGTTGGCCCTCGGCAAAGCGACGACGCTCGGCAAAGAGCCCGTCTCCGGTAGTGCATTTCATATGAACATCCCTGGACATCGAAAGGGTCATACTAGTGAGTTTCTTGGTCAGACTGACAGAAATCTGTCTTGCTATAGAATGACTGCGAATGATAAAATTGAAGAAAAAATTCACCTCTTCATAAACTTTGCAATCGTCTTAAATCAAGACCATCACCCATCAATGAAGGACACTATACCATGACAATATTATCTTCAAAAACATGAAAAACAACTGAAATTAACTGTGTTTTAAAGGAACTGTGCAGGGCTCAAGTGTTGTTCCCATTAACATGATATTCACTCCACGCCATGGCTGCTACGTGCGGGCTGGCGGTGCCGACTGAGGTGAGTCGTGGGGGTGCGGGCCGCCGCCGCTGGACGCCGTGAGGGCCGCGGCTGCCAGTCCTGCGCGCGAGCACGGCTGGGACACGGCGCTGTAGGCGCGTCACGGAGGGCGCTGTCGTCGCTGGCCGCCGGGAGGGGCTGGGTCATGGGGGCGGCGGGCCGCCGCCGCTGACGCCGTGAGGGCCGCGGCAGCCGGTCCGTGTGCGAGCACGACCAGGACGCGACGCTGTAGGCATGTCACGGAGGGGCGCTGCCGCGCTAGCCGCCGGGAGGGGGTCGTGGGGGCGCGGGCCACCCTCGAACTTGCCCTGCCAGTCGGCGCCGCGCATCGGACATTGGGAGAGAAGAAGAACAGAGCGACGGGGAGACTGAGGAAAGAAGGAAAATCAATCGTTCCTATACTACTCAAACATTATTTTTTTAATTCTTCAAAGAAATTATTTTTCAAAATTTACCATTATACCCTTAATTATATTAAAAAAATATGAAAATAGAATAATCTAATTTTTTTAGGTGATGATCTCACCAATTTTGGTACGCGCCTGGTGCATACGTCCCACCATTTAGTATACCTTAGTTCCTCTTGGTGCCTCTAAGTGGTTTCTCTTGGTGCCTGTGCCTTTTTAACCGTTGGATCGCTCCTCGTGAGCCGTCTATTTTTTGGCAACCATTGTAAACATTTTCTATTTCCTAACCTAATACATACCCTGAAATCCACCTGTGGTTTTGACAGATTTTGGATAACTATCTATGATCTATCAGCTACTCTAGCTCTAGTTGCATTTTTCTCGATCTTCCTAATTAATTTCAAACCTGCTGCAATTTCTAATATCAGCGGCTTTTACTGCTCAGTTCCTTCAAGCTCAATCATATCGAACAATGGATTGCTCGCATGCAGTTGATAATATACTACCACGCCGGCCGGCCAACAAGAGCTGCGCAGCAAAGCACAGCAAAGCTGGCAAGTGGTACCGGCCGTTCGTCAGAACATTTTCCAGGATAGCAGTGTGGTTAGGGTGGGGAAAACAAAGCTCGTGAAAGTGAAGATCTATCGTTTATAGCTGCAGAACCCGAGGATATAGGGCTCGTTAAGCACAATGCCAGAGCCAGAATGCATGCACACGACAGATTCTTCTCTATTCGCTCGTCACCTGCACACAGGGTACAGGGCTAGGGCTTCTTTTTGAGTTGATCGTACTCCTGTGCCAATGAAAAGCCTGAGTAGATGCCTAAGAAAATGGCAACACAGCTCCCGTAAAATGCCATATATAGCTAGCTAGAGATGGGATACGTAGACCGAAGTGTGCTGAAATTGAAGGACCACTGCTAGTTGTTATAGGGGCCTGTTCATTTGACTTATCTCAGCCGGTTTATTAGCCGTACTTCGTTTATTCTCCTCACATAACACTATTGAAACAGCCGAAATTAGCCGTAATATATTTTGGCGATTCTGGAACCACCACCGGCACCAATCCACCATATGGCCAGCAAACTGAAGGGTGATGTGCTAGCGAATATAAACTGGCAGTTGAAGGGTTCTCTCAAAATCTCAAACAAGAAATATTTTGAGAGATACGCACAAAATTAGATGCCCTTGTTGGCTTGTTGTACGTATCCAAACCTCGGAGCTGCTTGCTAGCTTGAAACGCGTTTGGTACACTAAAACAATTCATCACGCGCGCACGGTGACAGCTGGCCAACAGAAGAGACGAGACAATGCCTTTTGTTGATGGGCTTGACCGCGCTGGTGTTTTTGTGTTTTTGCCTGGTGGGTTGTGGCAGGAGCAGGACGCAGGACCCAGCAACGACCCAGGGATGCGTCCATATGGCCGCCAGCACGCTGTACGCACCGCAGAGGTCCTGGATCAAATCGATCTCAGGGTCCAAGTGACGACGCGCGTTACACGGTTACCGATTTCTCGGCAGGTCACACAGCAATGCACTAGAGTGTCAGAGAAAGCCATCGATTCGACCGACGCATGCGCGTGCGTGCATGCATGCGTGGTGCGTAGACTCTCCTCCGTCCTCCTACTCGAGGTGGTTGGAGCGGCGATGGAACAATCGCATCAGATGAGGTAGCGGCGACGACGGCGGCTCCCATGTCCCGCGCCCCCGACCCGAAGTACTCCTCCGTCCTAGGAGTAAGGTATACTTCCATGCATGCATGCTTCCATACTGTAGTTCCATGGAGAAACCCTGAAGACATGCATGCAGCTAGTAGTAAGCTAGTGCTTACACGCCTTTTCCAGCAGGGGAACACATGACTTTAGACAGCACATTTTTGCTAGTACAGTATGGCACTTTGATGCGTACTACAGGGATGTCGTCCGCCTCCGATCCATCGTCCCCGGCCGGCCCTGACGACCATGCATGCATGCTGAAGCTGAACAGAGGGAGGTGGGAAAGACGGTCCAGAGCAAGGCGTGTCAGGTGGCATGCATGCCACGGATCATTGAAGTCCAGCACATATGGCAGACACGACAACCGATGCATTTGGTACCAGGGGGTATCGCGAGCTCCTGAGATCAACCGACGTTCAGCAGACGGCGCGCCGCAGCAGCAGGCACTGTGTCTCTGAAACCACGTACTCCCTCCGTCCCAAAATAAGTATCTCTAAAAATCCGTGTTTCCCTCACAGACACGCTTTTCGGACGACACTTATGTCGGGACGCAGGGAGTACTCCGTACTGTATGGGACGCATGCACCGTATGGGCAGGCACTCAGTCCTCGATTCATCTCCTGGCCGGGATTAGTAGTACTCTCGTCCAACAAAACATGTAACTCTCGCTTATCAAGAAGTCAAACAATTAAAACATGTAACTCTCGCTTATCAAGAAGTCAAACAATTTAAACTTTGACCAAAGTTATATAAAAAAGTGCTAACATTCTTAATACGAAAAATACCATTAGATTAGTAATAGAATATATTTTCATAATGATTTTATTTAACCACATAAATACTAATACTTTTTTATTATAATCTTGGTCAAACTTAAATCAATTTGATCGACACGAATCCCATAATTGCATGTTTTTATGGACGGATGGAGTATCTACTAGGAGTACTATGGTAGAATGGGTGCAAATGACTCATATATAGATAGATGTAAACACAAATTATGTGATATAAGATTAGTATATATAGGTGCAAATAATTCACATTATAGATGTCACCAATGGTTTGGAAAAATAATTCATGCTAATTAGTTTGTTTCATCATTTTTCGAAACTCTATTTGAATATCTACGAGATGGCAAGATAAAAAAAACATAGACACACGGATGAACGTAGACAAGGCTTTCAAAAACAGGACCGCAAGGCTGCTTAGTACTGGCATATATAGGCTATCTCATACACAATATGATGGCCAACATGCTAAGGCAGGAACACATGACTAGAAAAAAAAAACAGCTTGACGAGCTGCTCAAGAGCACGAATCTATTTTGAACAAAAAATATAAAACTCTATATGCAAATATTTTACATATATATGAGTTCTTGAAAAATAAGCTGGGTACTCCTAGGAATACCCCTGCCTCTGCCCATGTTGAATACGAATTATACAAACTTGTATCAGTATAGATCTTGGTCACATATGGGATATGGAGAACACGACGGTACTTAAAAAGTAAAAAAAAAAGATGAATGGAAGAATACTTCTCTTTAATATGAGGTATAGATATAGATATATACCTACATCTAAGAAAAATCAGAAGTCTTTCTCTCTACGCATTTTCTAACATAATATATGTATTATACATATTCTGCAATATCTATTTAGTTGAGATAAATTATAAATTAATTTTGTATTACATAGTTCTTCTCCTATGTACGTGTGTATTTTTGATATGCATTTAGATGAATCCTTATCTCAAGTTATGTTGGCTCCTATTGCCTCTCATATGCGTGTCTCATGATGCCATACATCTAGATTTTGATTTTTTTTTCAAATTTCAACTCATTAATTGATACATTTTTCTCTAGTTAAGTTGAAATTGTTGTCTTTATGTTATTTTAGAAATGTATAAAGTTTTTGAAGTCACAACTTACAAGAGTTATTGCCATGGAGTTCTTAGTGCATATATATCATGATGAAAAAGTGGGTAACTTTGTATGGATTTTAGGGGTTTTTTTAAATTATCTCTAATAATGGTAGTGGTGGGCAATTTATATTTGATAAGACCTTCATGCTTATTCTCTCAGACCCCTAACGGTCAAGGGAAGAAATGACAACCCCACTAATTTTGCTCTTCGTGATCTTCCATATAGGGACGAGCAAAAGACACCTCACAAATCCTTTATCAAACTCTCCATATAATCTCCATGTGGTGCTCAATGGTACTCTCTGCCTCCAATCCGTCTTGTTGGCGACAACCATCAAGTAACAAGAATCTCATCATAGCTTCAACTAGTCTCTAATGCCCTAGATGCAAACTATCAATGCAAATGCAATGGACCCTCCACATATCACCCAAATCAGATCTGGATCAACCAAGCAAATGTGAGTGGATTGTTCTCTTGAGCTCTTATAGTCATGGGTTTGCCCATGGAGTACAAAGAGCTAAATATCTTAACCACACCTTGTATTCAGAGCCCCACAAGAAAACTAGTCTCGCTTAAAATCAAACTTTCCGTGCACAATCGGGAGCTACGATGTGTCCTACTCCTTTCTATGGTGACTCTACTCTAGTGAAGGATAGGTCCTATGTTGTTAGTTTAAACGGTAAACAAACCTCCACTGAAGCACTCTCTCATGTAACCTTACCCACTATGCAACAAACCACTAGACTGAGAAAGGTTAAGGGGTAGCCTAAGCTCTAGTGCTTGCCCTCTAGAGAGCACTGGACTTATAGGTTAGTGTAGAAGCCACCTAACCAAGCCCCTGTTTTGAAACCGTTTTCAAATTTGCTAACTCCAAAGAGTGTCCCATGAGGCAACAATAATTTAAGCACTGAATTAACATTTGCAATACATTGTCTTCAAAGGTTTTCTCGCGCTTCCTCACTAAATCGCTAGGCCTATAACACATATGTATTGTTAGTCCACACCAAGTTGCACTAAATTATTGTATTATGTCCTAATAGTATAACTATCTATCCAAATCCGGCCAATTACTTTTCTATTGCACCAAGGGTCGGTAAACAAAAAACCCTATGCATATACCTTTGCCATTAGGCTTTTACTTCCAATAAATTCATCTCCGTCAACTCCATGCACCTGCATCTTGTGCTCATCTATATATCTCCACCTCTCCAAACCTTGCCCAACACAATATTGTTGACCCTAGCATAAACATCACGGTCACCTTTCCCTGGACCGGATGCCTCCGTCACCGCCAGGGCCCCAAACTGCCCGACATCCTTCCCCATTACCTGGACGACTTGCCTCTCCTTGGCCAAGCCCTTCTAAGCCTGCCAGTTGAAGATGGTGGAGGTCGCTCGGAATCGGAATCCTAGACATCGGCATTGTCTTCTTCGTCTTCGGCGCGGGATGGGAGGGAGTGGGGGGGGGGGGAGGAGAGGAGATGCGCGCGCACACGTGAGGGAGAGTGGATGCATGCAGAGAGGTAACGCGTGAGATGTAAGACGGGCACCATTCTCCACACGCACGACCCGTCGCTTAATTGAGGTTTCATTTCTGTATATATAAAGTTGGGGAGATAGTCGCCATCCGTTCTACGTGAGGACTTGCTCTCTAGCTATTTTTACTCTGGTCCCGATCTTGTATTTTTGCAATATAACTTGCTTCTAACTTATTCTAAATTTCTACATCACTACAGGAGTTGGCTTTGCCGAGTGTGCTGGCACACTCGGCAAAGCCCTTTCGCACTCGGCGAAGCTTCGCCGAGTGCCGCACTCGGCGAAAGGCACTCGGCAAGAATTGTCGGCAACGATTTCTTCGCCGAGTGCCAAATATCGGGCACTCGGCGAAGCCTTCGCCGAGTGCCAGGTCAGCACTCGGCGAAGCAAACGGGAGCCGTCACTTGACGCCTCTTTGCCGAGTGCCACGGACGGCACTCGGCAAGAGCCTCCTTTGCCGAGTGCCACGTGGCCGCACTCGGCAAGAGGGCCCTTTGCCGAGTGCCACGTGCCGGCACTCGGCAAAGAGGCCTCTTTGCCGAGTGCCACGTGGCCGGCACTCGGCAAGAGGGCCTCTTTGCCGAGTGTCAGGTCAAGGCACTCGGCAAGAGGCCGAGCTGAGCAAAAATTTGCCCAGCTTTGCCGAGTGCCATGACCTCTTTGCCGAGTGTGGCACTCGGCAAAGCTGGGAAAAAGGAATTTTTTTTCTGTTTTCATTTCCCTACAGAAACATATCATATCACACATTCATATTCCATTTCAGACAAATATCACATGCATATATATCACACATCCATAACATACATATCCATTTCAAACAAATATCACATGTTCAGTCTCCATGCATCACAAGCTCACAAGTTTATCACAAGTCCACAAGTCACAAGTCCATCACATCCATCTCACAAGTCCATCACAAATCTAAGTCGGCCATCACTGCTCACCTTGGTGCTCAGATTGTGAAGAACCCCCACCTTGCCACGCGTCCCACGACCCGCCCGAAGGACCACCTTGCCAACCTTGCCACCCAGGCGGCGGAGGTCCAGATGGCCACCCGGTGTACCCTGACTGCGGAGGAGGGTAACCTGGCCACCCATAGGGCGGAGGAGGGCCACCGGGGAGCCACCCAGGCTGCGGAGGAGGGCCACCAGTGATGTGCCGAGTGTGCGGAGGAAGGACCAGGTTGAGGAGGTCGGTGCCGAACCTCCGACTGTTAGTGCACAAAGGAGAAGCAAATTCGTTAGGACAGCCATAAAAGTTAAAGAAATATAAACAACCATATATACTCACCGGAGTCTCTGTCGTGGAGTAACAGGAGGCACAAAAGGAGTGAGCAGCGAGGGAGGCACGACAACACCCGGGATGTTCAGGCTCCAAAGAAGTGAGCTATGTCTTGCGTCCTCTGCGCCTCCCGCTGCTGGACGGCCAGTAAGTCGCGACGATGGGCCGCCGCCTCGGCCTCGTGCATGGCCTGCAACCTCTGCATCTGGTCCGCCTGGGCCTGCATCTTGGGCCTGCAAAATTCGTCCCGTAAGGTTTAAACAATGCAAAGACAAGGTATATGTGTAAAAGTAATGAACGACGAATAGAACAAGTACTTACCTGAAGTGCTGCCATCATCCTGCTGTGAGGTCGGCTGCCGAGGTCGTATGGGGACGGAGGAGCTCGTGCTGGCAGCTCGAATCTCAGCGAGGTTGGGAAACAGAGGACGAGTCGACTGCACTGTTGGCTATCCAGTACCGGCCGTGCTGCTTCCTCCTCCCAGCCTCATCACCAGGTCGTATCTAGGGGCTGGGTGGCCGGATCGAAGTACTCCCCATGGTGCTCACGAGCCGCAGTGGTGTACTCGGTGACCTTGGTGTAGGCGTTCGTGTTGGTGAATGCCTCGGGCCCGACGTTTGGGTTGTACTGGTGCTCGCTGCAGTCGCCTTGCCCTGGTGCGACAAGTGGTACGCCTTGAAAGGGAGGCACTCCTCACCACCATGCGACTGGGACTGCAATGAAAACATAGATGAGTACAAGTAATGAGTAATTGAGTGTTAGAATAAAAAAAATCAGTAGAGCATACCCATCTGTCGGCGTACACAACGAGGCTAAGGTTGCCTTGGTGGTGTGGCACCCCAGGCATCTGCAGGCGGCAGTCTCGGCGAGCACTGTGCCTCTCGTACCACTCTTCCGATCTCCACTTGTCCACAATGGCCACCCACAGTCTAGGTGATTGGCGCACCAACCAGGACAGAACTGCAAGACAATAAGTATTTAATATGTTAGAAGAGCCGCTAAGTGATGGATGGACCAATCAGTATTACTATTTTGTACGTACCTGGATGTACTCGCCCTCCATAGTGAGGTCGGTCTCCCCTAGTGAGGCCATCATCGGCCCTAGCATCCGACTTCTTCACCGCCTTTCCCTAACATGTCGGCGTTGTAGTTGATGAAGCACTGGAACCGCGCCTCGTGGTACATATCCGCGAGCCCGCGACCTGCAGACCCTGTCCTGCACGTGCAACGCCTCGGCCTCTCTCCCCCGCCTTCGCACCACAAGTTCCTCCCTGCATAAAGATAACATGGAGCCTTTCATATTTCCAAGAACGTCCAACAAAATACGTATCATTGAGGAAATGTGTGCGAGCAAGACTCACCCAGAACTCGGCCCTAATCCGGCGCATGCAACGGTGGTGTACGTGGGGTCCGGAGCGGCACCGAAGTGGTTCCACCGGCCAGGGCGGGTGACCCTAACCCCACGGTATGTGACCAAGCCAGGGTAGTTCTTGCCGAAATCAGAAGACGATAACCTGCCATTGATATGGCGTGTCTTGCCACCTGCTTACAAGTTCCCAGTTCCTGCATGAGTCATTAAGAACAACTGTTAGTCGGAAGTTCAATTTTGAACATGTCATGTGAACAAGTAGTGAAAACATTAATGGTAACTTACTTGTCGCCGTAAGGTAGCAATCACCGGAGGCGGCAGGTGCGAGACGCTGCTGCGGGAGCTGCGAGGGGCCACGCAAGTACACTCTGCTCGAAGCAGAGGAAGTGAACCCCCTCCTGAGGCACCTACGATCTGCGGCACCCTCGTCCCTCTGGCCCCCCTGGCCACCCGCGAGTCTGAGGAAGTGGTGTCGTCGTCCGACATCCTCCTGGTCGTTCCCTCTGGCGTCCCCCTGGTCGTCGTCCGAGGAGGTCTCCGCCGGGTCGGGAGTCGGGTCGGGAGTCGGGTCGGGAGTCGGCTCCCTCCTAGGACGTCGCGGGGGCGGCCGGACCTCGCCCTCCTCGTCGACGGCTCCTCGGCTGCGGTGGTGGTGAGCTGGACCTCTGGTAGCGCGGTTGACCCGCCGCTGTTGCCGCCTTCGCCCGGCATTTTGTCGAGTGCCTGCCATTACAAAGATAAATCAATTAGCATATATAAACGATAAGTATTTATAAAGAGATACAAAATGAACAAAACATAATTGCAAAATAATTATAACAATATAACATTACATGAATTAAAAATTATCTCCGTGATTGTCAGTGGCTAGTGCCCCTCGTGTGTTGGCTCGTGGCACACGTGTGTCGTCATCACTGTCAATATTGTCAAAACAATCGGCGTCGTCTCCATCACCCCTCGTCCTCATCAATGTCACCACCAAACTGTAATCGCTCAAGCATTCTTAAGTCCTTGGCATTGTGCACCTCATCACCCTCGTCCTCATCAATATCATTGTCATCGTCTTCTTCCATGTCCATCAGCTCAAAAATGTCAATGTCAAACTCCCTTCTAGCCCCTAGGGTTGAAAAAACTCTCCGCTATATGTGTTTGGGTCGAAGTTGTAATCATCATCGTTTGGGAGAGGCGCTTTACGGCGCGGTGGATACTAACTACACAAGGTACCAACCCATAAGATTGTTGTCTTCTTGACACGCCCATGGGAGATAATAAACTTGTGTGGCCTGTTGAGCCACAATATAGACATCATCTCCCTTGTAAACGGAGTCCTATCGAATTTCGACTAGCCCAATCTCAGGTGCTCTTCTCGTGACATCAGGATTGAACCAATGACATTTGAATACCACTGGATTAATAGCTTTGGTACGCTCAAAGTTGAGCTCATATGTACGCTCAAAGTTGAGCTCATATATTTCTTCGACTATGCCCGTAATAGTCGTGCTCATCGGTGCCAGGCGTACGAACTCCGGTATTCGTGGTCTTTCGATTGGGCCGACTCTGCTCGTAGCTGCTTGTGTGAAAGCGATAGCCATTCACATCATAAATGGTGAATGACTTGACCCTATAGTCGAAGCCATTGGCAACCTGTTTCAACTCATCCATCATTTCCGCATCTGTGTGGGCCTGTAAGTTGAGACAGGGTAGATCGTTTCATCAAATGAAACAAGAAATGAAATGAAATACAAGGTTAGTTGGGTGGTACCTTTGTACTAAACCACGAAATGAAATCGGGCACACCATTTTTGAGAAGACGGTCTTGTTCTTCAGTGGAAGGTTCTCTATCCTCTCTCCAGTATTCATCAATAAATTTCCTTAAAAACAAGGAGGTCGAATCAATAGACGGCGCATGTAACAAGCTCATTGAGAACTTACTGCACATAAGGAGTCACTTCGTCAAGGTTCAACAACACATACAACATGATAGTGTGCCACTCATCATGCCGCAACATCTTGGTCCTCGATGCGCTTGCTCGTCCGAGTTGGCCTTTGAAAAGGCTGAGGTTCGATAAACTCTCGTCGATGTTGTAACGAGAGGGTGGATTGTGCACGCTAGGAAGGTTATCCTTATAATATGTTGTTGTGAAGTTCGACACCTCCTCCAGAATAAATGCTTCTGCCATAAAAGCCTCTATTTTGGCTTTATTTCTACACTTTTTCCGAAGAACCTTTAGACATCTCTCGACTGGAAAGCACCAATGGCACTGCACGGGCCCCCATCCGTGCCTCGTACGGTAGGTGCAAATCAGATGCTGCATCGGCAGGAAGAAGCCGGGTGGAAAGATCATCTCCAACTTGCAGATCAACACAGGTGCCACTTCCTCTAGGTTAGCAATCACGTCATAAGATAGCTCCTTGGCACAAAGCTGGCGAAAGAAATAGCTCAACTCTGCCAGCACGCGCCACACAGGCTCAGGGAGGTATCCCCGGGTCATCGCAGGAAGGAGCCGCTCGATCCATATGTGGTAGACAAGTTCACTCCCCTCCTCAGATTCGCCGCATACCCATCAGGGAACCTTAAGGCCTGGATCCACTGTAGTACTTTCTTCCTATGGTCTCTTTTCAATATATAATCGGCCGGACCTCTTTTCCATTTCTTGCCAGCACCAGGAGCCCTCATCACTAGCTTTGGTCTATCGCACATCTCTTGCAGGTCCAGTCTGGCCTTAACGTTGTCCTTTGACTTTTCTGTGTCCATGAGTGTTGCAAAGAGTGCCTCAGCGATATTCTTTTTCTGTGTGCATTACATCGATGTAGTGCGGACAAAGAAGGTCATTGAAATAGGGGAGTCTAGTCAAGCCCGATATATGGGTCCACATGTGTTCCTCTCCGTACCCGAAAAAACGACCGTTGTCTTTATCAAACTTCAGAGCCTCTATTTCGGCACGGACCTTGGAACCGCTCTTGAACTGAGGAATGGGGTTGGTGACTTGAACACCTTTCCTGAAGTGCTCGATGTCACGTCTGAACGGATGGTCAAGAGGCAAGAATTGACGATGTTGGTGGAATGAAGAATACTTCCCTCCCTTCTTCAACCAAGTGAACTTCACAGCTGCCTTGCATATTGGGCATGGGAACTTCCCATGAACACACCAAGCGCTGAATAAGCCATACGCCAGGAAGTCATGCAGGGAGTACTGGTACCACACATGCATTTTGAAGTTCTTCATTGTTGCTCGGTCATATGTCAGTACCGGGTTTTCCCAAGCTTCGAACAATTCATCCAACAAAGGCTCCATGAACACACCCATATTTTTCCCCGGGTGTCCAGGAATTATCAGTGACAAGAATACGTTCTTAGGTCAAACATAACACCGGGAGGGAGATTGAGGGGGATCACGAACACAGGCCAACAAGTGTACGGGGCCGCCATCATTCCATACGGGTTGAACCCATCTGTCGCTAGCGCCACACGTACATTTCGAGCCTCCATAGCTTTGCCAGGATGCATGGCATCGAAGTGCTTCCATGCTTCACCATCCGATGGGTGTACCATCTTGTCAGGATTGTATCTTTTGCCATTCTTGTGCCATGTCATCTGTTTCGCAGAGTCCTCTGTCATGTACAGTCATTGGATCCTAGGTATGAAAGGAAGGTACCGTAGGACCATCTCGGGGATATTAAGTTGTTCCTTCTTGCCATCTCCATGGTCTACCTCCACATACCTAGAGGCTTTGCACTTTGGACAGTGTGTTGCTTTCTCGTGATCTTTCCTGAATAGGACGCACCCTTTTGGACAAGCATGGATCTGCTCATACGACATCTTAAGTGCACGAAGAAGTTTCTGTGACTCGTACGTGTTCTTCGGCAGAATGTGACCCTCCGGCAACAGGGTGCCCAAAATTGCCAACATGCCATCGAAGGCGTCTCGACTGAAGCTATACTGGGACTTGAACCCCATTAGGCGTCCAATGGCATCCAATTGTGAAACCATTGTCTTTTCATGAAGGGCTTCTGTGCCGAAGACATCATGTCGTAGAACGCCTTTGCGGTGTCCTCTGGCTCCTCCAATCCTTCACCGAATTGAGCCTCTTGAAAGTCTCCCATCATGTCTGCTACCCCGGCATCTCCATCATACTCCTCGAGACGTTGTCTCACCACCTCCTCTCTAATCCGATCGGCTTCACCATGGTGGACCCAACAAGTATAGTTTTCAACGAATCCGTACTTGTAAAGATCTACCCCCACGTTATTCTTATATTTTCTTTTCTTGTTCCCACATTTGCTGCAGGGACACGGCATCCGACTCGACCCTTTAGCAGCCGGACCAAACGCATGCTCTAAGAAAGCATTGGTCTTAGTAACCCATTCTGTGCTCTTACTTGCGTGGCCCGTGTACATCTAGTCACGGTTATCCATCCTCTGGCATATACATATGTAAGCGAGTAATAAAACCAGCAATTGCATCTACACGACGTTCCTACCATCTAATAGGAGAAGGATAGGTCCTAATCCCACCCGAGGATGCGCAGATGGGTTAGTTTCCATGTTCTACTCCTACCCGAGACAGAATTTTGGCAACACCTCCTCGCTGTTCTCCCGATACACGTCCTGGCAGGGAGAGTGTATCCGGAGAACAACGAGGAGGTGGTGCCGAAACTCTGACTCTGACAGGAGCAGAACATGAAAACTAGCTCATCTACGCATCCGCGGGCTGTCCAAAATATGTGGACAATTCGAAAGAGATACGGTCGCAGATATGCAAAGGACTGAATATCTAAGACTGTATCTCTTTCGAACGGGAGACGTCTAACTAGGTTACGCGACCAAAGATCAGATACCTAAGGATACGGATAGAGGGGTTATACCTAAGGTGTCGGTGAGGTCAGGGTAGCGGGGCAGTGGTGAGTCGGGGCAGTGGCGAGACGACGCGGTGCAGGCAGACCCGCAACGCTGACGAAGACGATCGGGGTCGCCGAGTCCCTCCGACGGGTCCTCCTCCTGCCAAAAAAAAGCATATGGTTAGTTTCGACCAAAAATTTCGGCAGCACCTCCCCTGCACGGCGAGGTTCCCAAAACCTGCAGAAAACGTTGGCACGAAGGCCAACAACCACATGTATAGCAGACATAGTCACGAAGGCCAACAATCACAATAGTACCAAGATGAGCCATATACTTTACTACTAACACTAACACTACTACTAACACTAACACTAACACTACTACTAACTACTAACTACTAACTATTTACTAACTACATAGGGCATACCTTCGCGACGAGAATAGCAAGAACGAGCTTCGGCGACGGCCACGGGGACGACCGAAGCGGCTTGACGACGGGGCCACTATTCTCCTCCTTGTCCTCCTCTCTTCTCCACTCCTCCTCTTCTTCCTCTCCTCCTCCACCTCCTCCTCTCTTCCTCCTCCACCTCCTCCTCTCCTCTCCTCCTCCTGTCCTCCTCTCCTCCTCCTCGGCACGGCGGGCCCGGGGCCGGGGGCGCCGGGGGCACGGCGGGGCCGAGCGGCGCGGCCCGGGGCGGGGGGAGCGGAGGCCGGGGCGCGGCCCGGGGGGCACGGCGGGGCGGGGCCGGGGGCGCCGGGGCGGGGGGCGGGGCCGGGGGCGCGGGGCGGGGCGGGTGGGGGCCGGGGGCGCGGCGGCGGGCGGGGGCGCGGCGGGGCGGGGCGGGGCCGGGCCGGGGGCGCGGTGGCGGGCGGCGGCGCGGGCGGCGGGCAGAGCTTTGTGTGCGGGTGCGGGTGCGTGTGCGTGTGTGGGTGGCCGAAAGGCCGTTTTGTATTTTTTTTAATTTCGAACGACTTTGCCGAGTGCCAGATCGGCTGACACTCGGCAAAGGTCCTTTCGTTGCCGAGTGCCAGCCGATCTGGCACTCGACAAAGAGGGCCACGTGGCAGACACACAACGGCCAGCAGGCCAGTCTTCGCCGAGTGCCAGCTGGCACGGCACTTGGCAAAGATGCTCTTTGCCGAGTGTCAGGGCTGACACTCGGCAAAGGTTTTATTTTATTTTTTTGAAATTTTGACACCAAATTTTTTGTGGGTCATCCCCACACTACCACTGTCAATATGTTCGAATTTGACAGTTTTTCAAAACTTTTTGTTAAATTTTTTGACTTTCTTTCATTTTCTTGAATTTTTTCAAAAGACGCAAGTTTGAACTGCGGGTGCATCGAATAATGAATTTTCATGATTTAAAAAATATTATTCTTGTTCTTAACCGTATGTTGAGGCCAAATCCAAAAACTGACCCTAGGTTTCGATCAACGTGCTCACGAGGCAACGCCTCTAAATTACGTGCGGACGGTTTTTTAATTATAGAAAATTCAAATGAATTCCGAAAATCGCGAAACTTGGCGAGATGTTGTTACATCATATGCGTATGCCGTGAAAAAAATTTGAGAAAGTTTCGAGCAAGTTGTCACGTACGATGCTTACAAACCTGAACATCTCAACATGCGTATACCTGAACATCATATGACTTCGCGGAGTGCTATTCTTTGCCGAGTGTTGGGCATTCGGCAAAGCTATCTTTGCCTTGTGCTCAGTCTTCGCCGAGTGCTAGATTTCCGGCACTCGGCAAAGAGGCTGTTTGCTGAGTGCCCGAAATTTGGCACTCGGCAAACTGGTAGGCACTCGGCGAAGATCGTGTTTCCTGTAGTGATGTATGCAGCAGGGAAATTATAATTTCAGCATCACTGATAGGAAACACTAGGAGCCCATTTTCTTTTATTTTCTTTCCAACAACATCAGACTGCTTTCTTCTTCTCTAAATCGCTGCATGCTAGAGTACACATATTCACACTGCCCAATTCTATCACGTCACGGCTGTCACAACGACGATATATCCATCTTCACCGCCTAAAGCATATGCCATCACCGTGGAATTTTGTCCTACAAGCCCACTAGATATATACTTGTTCACTTGCTTAAATTGAAAAGAGCAATTGTTTGTCTTCTTTCGTGCGTGGTGAAATAAACCAAGATGATGTTTGCGATATAATCCCATGTTCTTTCATAGAGTAGTTAAATGCATAAAGCACTGTAATGTTTTTCCATTAATCTTGTGATTATTTTTGTCTTGCTGATATTTGACGCTTAAAATTTTGCTTCCAATGTACACACGTTTCAACTTAAATTATTGTGAAATTATGCTTCAAAGATCCTACTTATAATATCAGAGAATTATTATTCTCATATCCATGACAAAGCTAGAGCAAACTAGAGGGGTGTACTTGGCTTGTGAGTGCATATACACATATTGTGAAGTTGTATATATATAGTGAAATTTCAAGTAAATCTATTTTTTTTAAAAAAAATTCGGGTGCATTTGCACCCTACATTCAACTGAGATTCGCGCCTGTCTGCCATTGCAACGTACAACCAAGATAGTAGTATACTATCAGAAAGACTTTACACAAACGGGCAATAGCATTTTCCAGAATTGGGTGGGCACCCGTCTTGATAAATTAATTAAAAATAAAAAAATGTTTCACCACCGAGCCCTCAGTGGAGGCTCGCGCTATCGATCCCTCCACCCGCCATTGACAGAAATGCATGCCCTGCTCCATTGTGGATTCACACTATTATAGGATTTTTAACGGAGGGGAGGCTGATATTCCAACCGCGTCAGAGCCTTAACCGAGGTGTCTCGGTTAATTAAATTAATAGAAGTGGTTTCCCTTATGCGTTCGGCTCCGTTAATAATTTAACAGGGACAATTGTTTTTTTAAAAAACGTCTCCATTAATTATATAACTGGGACGGTTTCTTTACCATGCCCGCCTCCTTTAAGTATTTCGAGAATTTTTTAAAAATTATTTCTTTTCGTTTTATAATTTGAATTTAAAACCAATTTTGTCAAATTAAAACACATGCAAGGCAGAAAGCATGGTATGAACAATAAAAACATATATATTACATTCATTCATCATGTGTCGTCGTCCTTATCATTACACCATGCATGTCATACACACTAAGTTCGTATTACATTAATGTTCACATGATAACCTTATGGCACCTACTTGAAGATATGCGATATGTAATCATTCATGTCGATAGTGCCACTTCTCTAGTGGCATAGATTCACGTACTTCTCTGTCATCCCTAGCTCGCTCTCATTGTAGAAGAAAGTTTCCCCAACATCAGCATATTCGTACGTGACAAACTTATAAATGTCAGCTTGAGAACATGGTTGAGAAGTGCCCATATGTGTGTGATGAATGAATGACACTAGTGGGGAAGGTTTGAGGGTTTTTCCGGTTGAGTCTATTTCACATGTGCTTGATAATGC
>CM019828.1:132414455-132448213 GCA_009763385.1 Coix lacryma-jobi var. lacryma-jobi
ATTATTTGATATATTTGGAGTTAGGAATAAAAAGATAATAATTTTTCAAATAAAAGAAGTCAATCCTGTAAAATCCGGTAAAATTCCGGATTCAAATCCGGAAAAATTCCGACCAAATACGAAATTCTGAAAATACGGAAGGAAAAACATCATTTCTACTTTTGATCCGATTCCGAGAAACTCCGTTCCGGATTCCGTACCGTTTCTGAACTTTTCCGAAAATACAGAAACGGATGGGTCAAATATGGAAAAACGGTCGGTTCGGAACGGGAAAAATTCTATCCGTTTTCATCCCTAACTGCATGACCATCGGACGCTACAACAGTGAAAGCCCAGCGTTCGATGTGTCAGCGTCAGAGCGTCTGATGGTCAACGGAGCATCCGATGCTGAGCGTCTGATGTTCCTTTAAAAACTTAGTTCTTTAACACGTGTCACAGGAGCGTCCAATGCTATGAACTCAGCGTCTAATGCTCTCGTGCTCAGCGTCCGATGCCCCCGAAAACAGTGCAGTTCTTCGGCGATTCAACCCGATCTCCCTCAAATCCAAAGATCTAGGGCCAAGACTCGATCTGAGGGGTCACAAGGATGTTAGTGAGCTACTCCTAGGAGATCATGGCACAAACCTAACTCCAAATCGGTAAATCAAAGAAACTTGGGGGAAACGGGGAAGAACTCGATCCAAACACAAAAACCGACCGATCTACTAGCTCGTGAGGTTATAGACGAATTCCTTTGGTAAAAAGATGCTCCTCACGATCTAGAACAAACTGGTTCAAACGGAATCAAATTAAAACCGACACTTGGAGAGGGAGAACGAAACAAATCTCCGAGAGGGCAAATAGTAAAACCGTGAAGAACACAACACAAAGACATGAATCGATCACGAATTCAACCGTGTCTCGAACCCACGAGACAATAGTGAGATTATGGTCTCACTTCCTCAAAATCTCCAGTACATAGAGGTATTGTGGTTCACTCTGCGGATCACAGGCAGCGAGGTATGATTAAAACCTCAGCAGGGCTAGAAAGAGAGCTGCAAGAATGGGAGCTGCTAGGATGGGGAGAGAGGAGGGGTTGCCTCTCTTATTTATAGCCTAAATACAATAGTCCCTTTCTACCCCTAGATACAAGAGCGAACAGGCTAACCCTAGGGGTATTCCAGTCCAACTCTGCTGAATCTTGATCTGACGACCACGCGCGTTCCTCATCAGTAGCTTCACCTCGATACAAGCCTCAGGATGCCACCACATGCGATCCTGTTGACCACCGTGCCTTCCTCACAGATAGCTTCAACGCAACACAAGCCTTTCCGCGCCACCACGTGTCGACCGTCCTTTTTGGACCCCCCCCGGTTTTGAGTCTGAAACCGGGAAACCTGTCCTACGGCTAAGTTTTGTGGCCCAAACTCAGAAACCCGCCAGCCCAGGTTTTGAGGCCCAAACCTGGAAACCGTCCTCGCCAAGTTTTGAGGCCCAAACTTGGAAACCCGCCACCCCGAGTTTTGAGGCCCAAACTCGGAAACCGTCGAGGGTAGTTTTTAGAGGCTCTACTACCAAACCCGCGTCGTAGATGGGATGTGGTTCGCACACCCCGACCATCGGCATCGATGCCGATGCATGTCCAGCCTCCATGCCTGGAACAACGCATTCGCCTTCCTTCTCGGCCTCCCGCCAAGTGTCATGATGCCATCGCCTTCCTCCCGACTCATCCGATGCACCGCACATCGCCGTGTGCTCTCGCTCGCCGATGTCACGTGCCAGCTACCACAGCTGGTCTTCAGGTCTCCCAGTCCATCGGTCCAAGCCTCATGTCTGCCCTTCACCGCTCCCGGTCCGTTGGCACGACACGTCTCTACTTGACCTTCACCTCACCTTTGACCACTGTCTCTGAGCTCCACACCTGCACATCAACACAGCCAAGAGACACACGTTGTCTCTCACCCCTTCCGGTGAGCCTGCTGACCGATCGCTCATCACTCAAGAAGGGAACCATAAGGGCACATACCAACCTTGTGTTCACAATCTCCCCCTTGATGAGTGCATCATCAACACATCGTAACCATAACTAAATAGAGAAAGAAAATAGAAGTAGATAGAAGAGGAAGCTTACTCGATGATGTTGAAGGACCGAAAGTGCTACCAGAAAGCGACCATAGGGGGGTGAATGGGAGCTTTAAATTTCCTTTCAGAAACTTTAAACCTCTATCCCAGAAAATCAACCCCAAGAGCAAAGCAATGTGCGTGATGTCCACGACCCAAGAGAATGGGTGGATGTTCCCTAGGAACACAGCGGGACACCACAAAAACTTTCTCACCGAAGTTCACGCAAGTCAACAAGTGACAGGATGGACTTTGGGTAACCTCAACCTCCCCCGAGCAACGCGAGGGAGATTCAGGCTATTTTGCAAAGTGGGAAGTCCGATTTCTGTAGAGCACGAAGTCAGAAATCCAACGCAAAAACCCAAAACCAAATCCGAAGTCGAACGATCAAACCGCGGACGAAACAGTGAAGAAATCACTGCATCGGACGCTGGCAGCGTCCGATGGCCAAGCACCGGACGCGTCCGATGCAAACAGGACCTCTCTGGACCCTTACTAGACTGGCATCGGACGCTGCTACAATGAAACCCTAGCAACCGATGCTAGACCCCCGGCGCGTCCGATGGCAACGGACGCTCTGATGGTCAGCGTCCGATGCTCCTTCAAAAACAATGTCAGACGACACGTGGCACCGGACGCTCCAATAGAAACGACTTAGCGTCCGATGCTCAAGAACACAGCGTCCGATGGTCCCGATACTGCACTGTTCTTCTGCGAAAATCACCCGATCTCCTCCGAATCAAAAGCACTAAGGCTTAGACTTGGTATGAGGAGTTCCAAGGAGGTTAGTGAGCTATCCCAAAGACATCATGGCTCGAACCTAACTCCAAATCGGTGAATTGGAAGAATTCGAGACAAAAGGAACAAACTCGATCCAAAACAAAAATCAACCGATCTACTGGCTCATGAGGTTAGAGATGATTTCCTTTGGTGGAAAGAAGTGCCTCACGATCTAGAACAACTCAGTTCAAACGGATTTGCAAAAGACGCACCGAGTAGAGAGATCGATCAATGGGAAAAACATGGAGAAAAGCAACCCGCGAAGAACACAAGCAAAACGCGAATCACAACCACGAATTTGCAACCGTGTGGCTACCACACGCTACAACAGTGAGATTACGGTCTCACTTCCTCAAAAATCTCACGGGCACAGAGGTATTGTTCTCTTCTCTGTGGATCTTAGTTTGCTACAGCAGGGGAGTGGGAGAGCAGGAAAACCTAGAAGGCAAAGAGCAAATGGCTGAGATAAATGGGGAGGTGGGTGTCTCCCCCTACTTATCCTAATTCTAACTATTCCTAATTCCCACTCTACCCCTAATTACTTACAGAGCGAACCAGCTAAACCCTAAGGTTATTCTGGACCAACTCGATGGTAGGTGCATCCGATGGCCACGCCCGCACAACTGGTAGCGTTGCCTCGACGCAACCTCACCGATTGCCGCCACATGCCGCCACCGCTCTGCATCCTTTTCGTGGACGTCGCACCCCCGGTTTTGAGGCCCAAACCGGGAAACCAGCCTTCACGACCAACCCCCGGTTTTAAGGCCCAAACCGGGAAACCAGCCCACCAGGGCCTGAGTTTTTGTGGCCCAAACTCAGCAAACCCACAACACCCAGGTTTTGAGGCCCAAACCAGGAAACCGTCCTCAGCCCGAGTTTTGTGGCCAAACTTGGAAACCATCAGCACCCAGGTTTTGAGGCCCAAACTTGGAAACCGTCCACCCGATGGTTTTTCTCTGGCTCTACCACCAAACTGAAGCTGTAGAGGGGATGCACCGCCCGTGCACCCCGTCCACCGACACGTGTCCCCAGGTCCTCGACCCGAGCAACACCATGTCCCGCAAGTCTTCACTCATCGCTGTCCCAGGCTGCCAGCCACCACAGCTGATCCTCAGGCCACCGGTCCCTCAGTCCAAGCCTCACGTCCGCCCTTCACCGCTCCCGGTCCGTCGGCACGGCACGTCTCTACTTGACCTTCACCTTGCCCTCGATCACTGCCTCTGTGCTCAACACCTGCACAACACAAGCCAAAGAACATGCGCATTATCCTAGTTGACAATCACTCATCACTCAGAGACTCGGCATACACCCATGTATCCGCAATCTCCCCCTTGATGAGTGCATTGTCAACTACCAACACAAATCATAATGGAAATAGAAGGAGGAAGAAGGAGAAGAGAGAACTCGACCAAATGACCCAAAAGCATAGCAAAGCCGAAGAAGGTCAAGTGGAAAGAGCAAAACAACTTGGTTCCCAAAGACATGGACAACGGCTCGACGCAACCAAGCAAAGCAAAGCTAGCCCTCAAGAAGAGGTAGAACAGGCTCAACACCGCTAGCAAATGCCAAATGAAAAATCGAAGCAAAATGCTAGTCCCTCAAGATAGAGGCACAGAGGCTCAACACAACTAGCAAGAAAGCTCGACATCGACTGAAAAGCTCGATACCAACTGAACCCAACTGAAACAAAGATGTGACTGCTAGTCCCTCAAGATACAGGCAAAGGCTCAACACAACTAGCAAAGCGCTCCGAACCAATTGGAAACTTCAAAAATTCAGCACGAGCAAACTCCCCCTTGCATGGTGCACTCAACTGATTCCTCTCCCCTTTGAACATGGGAGGCATGATTTGTCCAAATTCTCCCCCTTAGTTGAAAATGCACCATCAAGCAAAAGGAACCGAAAGCAATTTTCTCCCCCTCAGAAAATGCACCATCAAAAGTGCCAACAAGAGAAGATCTCCCCCTTTCAAAATGCATATGAGTCAAGATGCAAGTTAGCAGCTTCAGGAATATAGTCAAGAAAATGCAAAGATGCTCTAAATAGTATAGCTCCAACGACTCACTAGAAAGCATACAAGCTAGCGAAGGCTCAAACTGATCAACAAATATGAAATTTGAACATATGAGCAAAATGAGTAGTTTTTAGCCAAAAAGGTATTCACCATCAAAATAGCACCAGACATGTATAGACAGGGAATCAGACAAGTGCTAATCATTTATATAAGATGAACTACCCCTAGCACAGTTCAACCATCAGGCTATAGAATGAAACATAACTTGTGTTTTCAAAATTTTAGATCAGAGTTGCAGCGGTGAAATAGCACAAGTTCAGAATTTAGCATGTGATTGCGAGAGGTTGAAAGATTGTCATTGCCTAACTTTTCAACTGTGCGAAGCCTATGCAGAAGCAATCAGAAGCTTAAAGCAATAGTTTCGGTCATACACTACACAGCTCAAGTTTAACTCAAAGTGCAATGAGAAACAGTCTCGAAACTGTGATGTGTTGACAAGCAATCCCATCTCGATCTTTTCAATTGACTTAAAACTTGGTTCAGATTTTATTGACAGAATATGAATAGACCAAGCAAGTGACAGACTCAGAACTAGAGACATAGCAACCTAGCATATATGAAAAGCACGAGTGAATTCAACACATCCTACACATGCTAGTTGCATATCTCAATGGTGAACATTTTCAAGTTTTATGTTTGTTAAGCAGATTCACCATTCAAAAATAGCTCAGCTCATAACATGTATTAGTGATCAGAAAGAGCATAAGCTACTAGCATCAACATATAGCATCGGAGCACACTAAAGCAGAGCATAGTTACATTTTAGAGAGTATATACATGAAGCTCAGAATGTAAAAGCGTATGCTGAAATGCAAACGAAAGACAAAACAAACGAGAAAATAGTCAGTCTTAAGATACAAGATCCAAAATGCTTTCCCCCATCTAAAAGGGGAAACACACACCAAGCTCACCCCTCAACCGATTAAAGGTTGATTCGTCCAAAGGCTTGGTGAAAATATCAGCCAACTGATGATGAGTATCGACATGGCGAAGGTCGATATCACCCTTCTCATAGTGGTCTCGCAGAAAAGTGAAAGCGCACATCAATGTGTTTGGTCTTCGAGTGAAGCACGGGGTTCTTAGCAACGCTAATTGCGCTCGTGCTGTCAGAAAGCAAAGGAACACGAGAAAAGCTCAGACCAAAATCACGCAAAGTGGACATCATCCAAAGCAACTGAGAACAGCAGCTAGCCGCAGCAACATACTCAGCCTCCGTGGTAGACTGGGCGACACTAGACTGCTTGTGAGAAGGCCACGATACAAGAGAGGAACCAATAAATTGGCAAGTCCCAGAAGTGGACTTGCGCTCAATGCGACAACCAGCAAAATCGGCATCGGAATAACCGCAAAGGGAGAGGGTGGAGGAAGCTGAATACCAAATCCCAAACTCAGGTGTGAAACGAAGGATACCTGAAAATGCGCTTGACCGCCTGACGGTGAGAAGTGTGCGGCGACGCCTGAAAGCGCGCACACAGACACACCACGAACTGGATGTCCGGGCGTGTCGCCGTCAGGTAGAGCAGCGACCCGATCATGCTTTGGTACTCCTTCTGGTTCAAAGCTTCTCCATCCTTGTACGCATCCAGGGCCGTCGTGGTCGACATGGGTGTTGGAAGAGGCTTGGCCTCACCCATATCGAACCTCTTCAGAAAGTCCTTGGTATACTTGCCCTCGGTGCACAAACGTCCCTTCTCGGGATAGCTTAATTTGCAATCCGAAGAAAGAAAGTCAGTTCGCCCATCATACTCATCTCGAACTCCCTGCTCATAGTATCTGCAAACTTGGCAACCAAAGCGTGAGAAGAACCATCGAAAATGATATCATCCACGTAAATCTGGACCAAGAGAGTGTCTTTACCTTGCTTGAGGAGAAAGAGTGTTTTGTCTACACATCCCATTTTAAAACCCTTAGCAAGCAAAAAGGTTTTCAACCTATCATACCAGGCTCTAGGGGCTTGTTTCAAACCATATAAAGCTTTGTGGAGTTTGAAAACATGGTTTGGAAACTTGGGATTTTCAAAACCAGGGGGTTGTTCAACATAAACCTCTTCTTCTATGTAGCCGTTTAAGAAGGCACTCTTGACATCCATTTGAAAAAGTTTGAAACCTTTGGATGCATCAAAAGCCAAGAGTATCCTAATAGCCTCCAAACGGGCTACAGGAGCAAAAGTCTCCTCATAGTCTATCCCCTCCTTCTGACTATAGCCCTTTGCTACAAGCCTAGCCTTGTTTCTAACAACGTGACCATCCTCTCCTTGCTTGTTTTTGAAAACCCATTTTGTCCCAATAGGCTTACAGTCTGGAGGAGGTGGAACTAAAACCCAAACCCGATTTCGCTCAAAGTACTCTAACTCCTCATGCATGGCATTGACCCAATACAGATCCGTCAAAGCGTGTCCAACATCTCAGGGCTCAAAATCAGCAACAAAAGCAGAATGAGCAAAGTGAGAGATCTGAGACCTGGACTGAGTGACACGTTCGTCAATGTCGCCGATCATCTGCTGAGGGGGGTGTTGGAGCTGGATGTGTCATGGCGCCTCTCGTGCAGAAGTGATCTCCCCCTCAACAGCAGCTGGTGCCTCCTCGGGTACAAAAGATACCGCTCGGGGTGGCGGATCCCACGGCACCCAGGAAGAAGACGTGTCGGGGCTGTGAGTCGTCGTAGAAGCTGCTCCTTGCGGCAAAGCAGGTGGAGGGGGTGCTGGATCATCCATACCTTCAGCACCCTCGTCCTCGTCATCAAAAAGAGGCTCACCAACCTCATGATCACCTGCACGCTCAAAACGAGAAGAAGGACAAACCATGGTCTCGTCGAAGGTGACATCGGATGTCTCCATGACTCGGTTAGTGTCAAGGTTAAGTACATGATAAGCTCTAGTGTGAGTGTCATAACCCAAAAACACACCGTCAGAAGAACGAGACTCAAATTTGTCCAAGTTGCCCTTTTTGAGTATAAAACAATGGCAACCAAAGACTCTAAAATAACTCACCTTGGGCAGTTTTCCAAAACACAACTCATAAGAAGTCTTTTTCAAGAAAGCTCGGAGAAAAATGCGATTTGAAATGTAGCATGCAGTGCTCATAGCTTCGGCCCAATATCGCCGAGGAGTCCTATGCTCATCGAGCATCAGTCCTGGCCATCTCTACAAGAGGTCTGATTCTTCCTCTCTACAACACCATTTCGTGGCGGTGTGTAGGGGGAAGAAAACTGATGCTCTAAACCCAAGGAGTTACAAAACTTCTCAAAATTCGAATTCTTGAATTCGGAATCATTATCACTTCCTAATAGCTCGCATCGAGTTCAAAGGGAACTTCGTTCTGAAGACGCAAAATCAGATTGCGAGCAAAGGAGAAAGTCTCGGTCTTCTCAGACTAAAAAGAAGACCCACGAATACTCTGAAAAGTCATCAACAACAACAAGAACATACCACTTCCCCCCAAACCGAGCTCACCCGAGCCAGGACCAACAAGGTCCATGTGTAAAAGCTCTCCAGGGCGCTGTGTCATGACCCTGAGTCACTGAATGATGGGGAGCGCAACCATCTTCCCATGTCTACAAGAGTGGCAAACAAGATCCTAGCTTCTGCATCGACAACTTGGGAAATCCTCGGATTAGGCCAAGTGAACTAAGCCTTGCAAGCAAGTTGAAGCTCAAATGTCCAAGTCTCCTATGCCACTTCCAAAGATCAGAGGAGGAAGGTCCAGCCACAAGACAACGAGAAATGCCAAAAGACTCCGAGAAATTCACACGAAAGACTTTTCCAAAGGGCGAAATCATACAAACAAGATTGCCCTGAGGATCCAAAATACGACTGAGATTCGGTTTAAAACGAATCTCATAGTCGTCATCAAAGAGTTGCGAAACAGAAAGAAGGTTAAAATGCAAGTTAGAAACAAGAGCAACATCGCGCAACACAAAGTGCTCATTAACTCGCACCGACCCACGGGACAAAACCTTACCTTTGCTATTGTCGCCGAAGGTGATAAACTCTTTTCTGGCGACTGGACTAAGACTGGAGAACCACTTGGTGTTTCCGGTCATGTGCCTCGAACACCCGGAATCCACCAACCAAACGTTCTCCAATCGTTTTACCTACATCAATAAAAAGACATAGGGTGAGCATACGGTCCAACACTGAGGTTAGTGAAGTAAGGGGAATACTAGTGTTGGGCCGACTGCTCAAAAGAACGGTTAGCAGAAAAACCATTCCTAGCACGCCTACGGGAGGAGCGATCACCACGTTGAGGAAAACGTGGTCCGCTGGGGAATGAGCGCTCACCGCGATACTCAAAATGCGGTGGTGGAAAACGCTCAACTACAAAGCCACCGCCTCGGGGTCCATAGCCCACAACTGCAGGCTCCCGCCGGGCACGACCTCTCTGCTGCCTAGGCCTAGGAACTTGAAGTTTTGGACCTCTGGGCCTAGCAGCACGTCTCTGAACATTCGGCGCATGTACATCATGGAACGGATGGTACATGTCCACATTGTTCATCTCCCTTGCATGGCGCGCCTCTCTCTTGCGCCGAAAGCAAAACTCACTCAAGTGTCCATCTTGCCCACAGTGCTCACAATGGTACCTCACCGCTCTCAAAGGGGGTTGTTGGTACTCACGGTAGTGGGTGTGGATCACTTTGCCCTTCTGTGGCATAAGCTCCTCTTGGATGGGTGGCATGGTGTCCAGCTTGTTCTTGAGGTGGTTTGGTTTGGGAGCCAATGATTGTTTCTTGGGTGGAGCTCTCGAAGGTTCAACAAAGACCCCATCCTTGGTGTTAGGCTTGAGTGGCTCTTTGGGTGGAATCTTGGTAAGCTTGGGAGTAGTGGTGGAGTTGGGCTACTCACATGGGTTAAGACCACTCGACTCTCCAATCTTCCCAAAAGATGAAACATCAACACCCGGAGCAAAACCTACACCAGGACCTCCAGCAGCTCGCTTGAATTGGGAGATCATCATCCCGAGCTGTGGCTCACCACTAGATACCCATGACAAGATGACCCGAAGGTATGTGTTTTCCTCCTCGATTTGCATCTTGTCATGCTTCACATTAGCGATCTCCATCTCCAAACCCTCAGAAAGAACACACCTAGCCACACATGTGCTATCTGAGTTGGCCTCTTCAAGAGACACAATCTTGGCATTCTTCTCTGCCAACTCAGATTGCAAGACAGGACAAGTCTTGCATGCACCCAACAACGAGGGTCTAGCCTTCAGCTCATCCACCTTTCCAACCAACGCAGCATACTTACCTCTCAAAGTGAGAAGGTCAGTCATGTGCGCGGTGCACATTTCACACTCCACCTCCTCAGAAACGACCACGGTGGACTTAGCAAACTCAAGCTCCCTCACCGTGTCCTCCCACTTCTGCCTAAACTCCTTGTGCTCTCTAGCAGCACGCCTAAGCAACTTATCTTGACTAAGCAAGGCGGCAGTAAGCTTCTCAACCTCAGCAGAAAGCTCGTCGTGGGTGAGAGATACCTGGGAGGTGTCGTCGTCGTCGTCGTTCCGAGGGGAGTCCTCTAGCTTGCCGTCGACCTCATCACGAAGGGCCATGGTGCAGAGGCCGTTCAGCTTGTCCTCGATCCTCTTCTTCTTCTCGGACTCGTCATCGCTTGAGCAAGCGGAGTCGTCATCTGAGCCGTTGACGTCGCTGAGCGTGGAGAAGAACGCACGCTGCTCAGCTGGGCCTTCTCCAAGTACTTCTTCTTGATGTACTAAAGGACCGAGAAAGTACTAGCAAGGCGACCAGAGCGGGGGGGTGAATGGGAGCTCAAAAATTTCTCTCGAAACTTTGGCCAAATGTCCCAAAATCAACCCCCGAAAGTTACAATCGAAACCGTGATGCCCACGACCCTTGGAAGAGGGTGGATGATCCCTAGGATCACAGCGAGGCACCACAAAGCGATAGCAAACCAAACGCCAAAAGCACCGGCTCGAATACGACCCCAAAACCAAGTCTCGAATGTAGATAGACGGCTACGTCGAGAAGCTCCCAAATACCTATGCTAACAAGTAGCAAAGATACCTAGAGAGGTTCCTTGATCAACTCTAGGGCTAAACGAGAAGTCCGGAAACCAAGCGAAGAAGCCGGGAGAGCAAGCGCACTAAACCGGAGGCTTCAGCCAAATCCCGGACTGTTCAGACCTGGAGTCCCGGACTGTCCGCCCAAGGCCGGACTGTCCGCGGTTCACTGGCGGACTGTCCGCCGGCAGAAAACGCAAAACAACAGTGCTGCTGCAAGTCCCCTGGACGTTCCCAAACTGTCTGCGACCTACACCTGCGGACTGTCCGCAGGTCAAGAAAGGACTTGTCCGAACGAGCTACGCAGCCACTGATCTAGCTGGAGCCCGACTCCCGGACTGTCCGCGGTCCAACGGCGGACTGTCCGCGGATGAATAGAGAGGGCGATTTTGATCGCCCCTCTCACGAATCTCTCCAAATCCGATCCAAATCAAAATCCCAAGTTCCCAAACTTGGAGAAGATGATCACGGGGTAGTTAGGAGACTATCCCCAAGAAATCATCCGCTCAAATCGATTCAAACACCGGGAAATCGAAAGGGGAGGAGGATGAACGAAAAAGCGCCATGAAAACGAAATCAACCCGATCTACTTGTTCGTCAGGAGTTAGATGAATTCCTTTGGTCGAAATGACCTCCTCTCAAATACGAACAAGTTGATTCAAACGGATTTTGCAATGACACAGTATGGAGAGAGATCGAGCGACGGGAAAAATGCGGAGAAAAGAGGAACGCGAAGAACACGAACCAAAATGCGAATCAACACATGGATCTGCAACCGTGTGGCTACCACACGCTACAACCGTGAGGTTACGGTCTCACTTCCTCAAAATCTCCAGTACACAGAGGTATGGTTCTCTGCGGATCTCAGCTATCTACAGCAGGGGATTGGGAGAGCAGGAAACCCTAAGTGCAAAGAGCAAAATGAACTGAGATAGATAGGGAGGAGGGTGTCTCCCTCTACTTATACTAATTCTATTTCCTACTCTACCCCTCAACTAATTATAGAGCGAACCAGCTAAACCCTAAGGTTATTCTGGACCAACTCGGTGGTAGGTGGATCCGACGGCCACGCCCGCACAACTCGTAGCGTTGCCTCGACGCAACCTCCCGATTGCCGCCACGTGCCACCACCGCTCTGCACCCCCGGTTTTGTGGCCCAAACCGGGAAACCAGCCTTTCTAGCCAACCCCCGGTTTTGAGGCCCAAACCGGGAAACCGACCTTTCCAGCCAACCCCCGGTTTTGAGGCCCAAACCGGGAAACCAGCCCACCAGCATCTGAGTTTTGAGGCCCAAACTCAGCAAACCCGCAGCACCCAGGTTTTGAGGCCCAAACCTGGAAACCGTCCTCAGCCCGAGTTTTGTGGCCAAACTCGAAAACCATCCGCGCCTAGGTTTTGAGGCCCAAACCTGGAAACCGTCCACCCGATGGTTTTTCTCTGGCTCTACCACCAAACCGGAGCTGTAGAAGGGATGCACTGCCCATGCACCCCGTCCACCGACACGTGTTCCCAAGTCCACGACTCAGGCAACAAATGACCGCAAGTCTTCGCTCGTCGCTGTCCCAGGCTGCCAGCCACCACAGCTGATCCTCGGGCCACCGGTCCCTCAGTCCAAGCCTCACGTCCGCCCTTCGCCACTCTCGGTCCATCGGCACGGCACGTCTCTACTTGACCTTCACCTTGCCTCTGATCACTGTATTCGTGCTCGACACCTGCACAACACAAGCCAAAGAACATGCGCATCATCCCAGTTGACATTCACTCATCACTCAGAGACTCGGCATACACCCATGTATTCGCAATCTCCCCCTTGATGAGTGCATTGTCAACTACCAACACAAATCATAATGGAAGCAGAAAGAGGTAGAAGGAGAAGAGAGAACTCGACCAAATGACCCAAAAGCATAGCAAAGCTAAAGAAGGTCAAGTGGAAAGAGCGAAACAACTTGGTTCCCAAAGACATGGGCAACGGCTTGACGCAACCAAGCAAAGCAAAGCTAGCCCTCAAGAAGAGGTAGAACAGGCTCAACACCGCTAGCAAATACCAATTAAGAAATCGAAGCAAAATACTAGTCCCTCAAGATAGAGGCACAGAGGCTCAACACAACTAGCAAAGAAAGCTTGATACCAAAACCTTACGGCCAACAGGAAGCAGCAAAAACTCCCCCTTGAATAGTGCAAACAACCAGGAAAGCTCCCCCTTAGTTCAAACGGAGGGTAATGATTTGCAATTTCTCCCCCTTAGTTGAAAATGCACCATCAAAAGTGCCAACAAGAGAAGTTCTCCTACCAACAAGAGAAGTTCTCCCCCTTCCAAAATGCATATGAGTCAAAATGCAAGTTAGGAGCTTCAGGAGTATACTCAAAAGAGTGCAAAGATGCTCTACAGAGTTCTGATCCGATGACTCAGAAAATGCACAGAATGCTAGCAAAGGCTCAAACTGATCACTAAGTCTGAAATGAGAGCAAAAAGAGCAGTTTTCAGCCAAAAAGGTATTCACCATCAAAATAGCACAAGACATGTATAGACAGGAAGTCAAACAAGTGCTAAACATGTATACAAGGTGAACTACCCCTAGCACAGTTCAATCATCATGCTGATATCAATTGAAAGATGAAGCATATACTTGTGATTTCAATTTTAATCGGAGTTGCAGCGGTGAAATTACACAAGTTCAAAAAACAACATGTGACTGCGAGAGGTTGAATGCTTGTTATTGCCTAACTTTCCAACTGTGCGAAGCCTATGCATAAGCAATCAGAAGCTTAAAGCAACAGTTTCGGTCATACACTACACAACTCAAGTTTAACTCAAAGTGCAATGAGAAACAGTCTCAAAACTGTGAGGTGCTAACAAGCAAACCCATCTCGATCTTTTCAATTCACTTAACTTGGTTCAGATTTTAAACAGAATATGACATACCAAGCAAGTGAATGACTCAACACTAGAGACATAGCAACCTAGCATACATAGATAGCATAAGTGACTTCGACACATCCTACACATGCCAGTTGCATATCTCAATGGTGAACATTTTCAAGTTTTAAGTTCATTATCAAATTTCACCATTCAAAAATAGCTCAGCTCACAGTATGTACCAGTGATCAGAAAGAGCATAAGCTACAACATCAACATAAAGCATCAAAGCAAAGACTACATAGAGCATAGTTACATTCTTCAGACTATATTCATGAAGCTCAGAATGTAAAAGCGTATGCTGAAATACAAAGGAAAAACAAAAATAAACGAAAAAGAGTCAGTCTATCATACAAGAGTCAAAATGTTTCCCCCATCTAAAAGGGGAAACACACACCAAGCTCACCTCTCAACCGATTAAAAGTTGATTGGTCCAAAGGCTTGGTGAAAATATCAGCCAACTGATGATGAGTATCGACATGGCGAAGGTCGATATCACCCTTCTCATACTGGTCTCGCAGAAAATGAAAGCGCACATCAATGTGTTTGGTCTTCGAGTGAAGCAAGGGGTTCTTAGCAACGCTAATCGCACTCGTGCTATCACAAAGCAAAGGAACACGAGAAAAGCTCAGACCAAAATCACGCAAAGTGGCCATCATCCAGAGTAACTGGGAACAACAGCTAGCCGCAACAACATACTCAGCCTCCGTGGTAGACTGGGCGACACTAGACTGCTTGCGAGAGGACCACAATACAAGAGAAGAACCAATAAACTGGCAAGTCCCAGAAGTGGACTTGCGCTCAATGCGACAACCAGCAAAATCAGCATCGGAATAACCGCAAAGGGAAAGGGTGGAGGAAGCAGAATACCAAATCCCAAATTCTGGAGTGAAGGATAAATACCTCATAATGCCCTTGACCGCGTGACGGTGAGAGGTGCGCGGCGAAGACTGAAAGCGCGTGCAAAGACACACCGCGAACTGGATGCCCGGGCGTGTCGCCGTCAGGTACAACAGCGACCCGATCATACTCCGGTACTCCTTCTGGTCCACTGCTTCTCCCTCCTTGTCCGCATCCAGGGCCGTCGTGGTTGCCATGGGTGTTGGAAGAGGCTTGGCCTCACCCATGTCGAATTTCTTCAAAATGTCCCAGGTGTACTTGCCCTGGTGCACAAACGTACCCTCTCGGGATTGCTTGATTTGCAACCCAAGGAAAAACGTCAACTCGCCCATCATGCTCATCTTGAACTCCCTGCTCATAGTATCTGCGAACTTGGCAACCAAAGCGTGAGAAGAACCACCGAAAATGATATCATCCACGTAAATTTGGACCAAGAGAGTGTCAGTGCCTTGCTTGAGGAGAAAGAGCGTTTTATCCACACATCCCATTTTAAAACCCTTAGCTAGCAAAAAGGTTTTCAATCTATCATACCAGGCTCTGGGGGCTTGTTTCAAACCATACAAAGCTTTGTGGAGTTTAAAGACATGGTTTGGAAACTTGGGATTTTCAAAACCGGGGGGTTGTATAACATACACCTCCTCTTCTATGTAGCCGTTTAAGAAGGCACTCTTGACATCCATTTGAAAAAGTTCGAAACCTTTGGATGCAGCAAAAGCCAAGAGTATCCTAATTGCCTCCAAACGTGCTACAGGAGCAAAAGTCTCCTCATAGTCTATCCCCTCCTTCTAACTATATCCCTGGGCTACGAGTCTGGCCTTGTTTCTCACAACATGGCCATCTTCTCCCTGTTTGTTTTTGAAAACCCATTTTGTCCCAATTGGGTGACACTCAGAAGGTGGAGACACTTGAACCCAAACCCGATTTCTCTCAAAGTTGTCTAACTCCTCATGCATGGCATTGACCCAATCCGGATCCGTCAAAGCGTGTCCAACATCCCGGGGTTCAAAATCAGCAACAAATGGAGAATGAGCAAAGTGAGAGATTTGCTTTGACCGGGTGACGCGTTCGTCGATGCTGCCGATCATCTGCTAAGGCGGGTGCTGGCGCTGAATGTGTCGTGGCGCCTCCCTTGCCGAAGTGGCCTCCCCCTCAACAGCAGCTGATGCCTCCCCGGGTACAAAGGGTACCGCTCGGGGTGGCGGATCCCACGGCCCCCAGGAAGAAGACGTGTCGGGGCCGTGAGTCGTCGTAGAAGCCGCTCTTTGTGGCACAGCAGGTGGAGGAGGTGCTGGGTCATCTATCCCTTCAGCACCTTCTTCTTCATCATTAAACAGAGGCTCGCCAACCTTATGATCACCTGCACGCTCAAAGCGAGAAGAAGGACAAACCATAGTCTCGTCGAAGGTGACATCGGATGTCTCCATGACTCGGTTAGTGTCAAGGTTAAGTACACGATAAGCTCGAGTGTGAGTGCCATAACCCAAAAACTCACCGTCAGAAGAACGAGACTCAGACTTGTCCAAGTTGCCTTTCTTAAGTATAATACAATGGCAACCAAAAACTCGAAAATAACTCACCATGGGCAGTTTTCCAAAACACAACTCATAAGAAGTCTTTTTCAAGAAAGCTCGAAGAAAAATGCGATTGGAAATATAGCATGCAGTGCTCATAGCTTCGGCCCAATATCGCCTAGGAGTCCTATGCTCATCAAGCATCGTCCTGGCCATCTCTACAAAGGTCCGATTCTTCCTCTCTACAACACCATTCTGTGGCGGTGTGTAGGGGGAAGAAAACTGATGCTCCAAACCCAAAGAGTGACAAAACTTCTCAAAATCCGAATTCTTGAATTCAGAACCATTATCACTCCTAATAGCTCGCATCGAGTTCAAAGGGAACTCATTCTGAAGATGCAAAATCAGATTGCGAGCATGGGAGAAAGTCTCGGTCTTCTCAGCTAAAAAGAAGACCCACGAATATCTCGAAAAGTCATCAACAACAACAAGTACATACCACTTACCCCCAACCGAGCTCACCCGAGCCGGACCAACAAGGTCCATATGCAAAAGCTCTCCAGGGCGCTTAGTCATGACCTGAGTCACTGGATGGTGAGGAGCGGCAACCATCTTCCCATGTCTACAAGAATGGCAAACAAGATCCTTCTCCATGGATAACTTGGGCAATCCTTGGATTAGGCCAAGTGAACTAAGTCTTGCAAGCAAGTCGAAGCTCAAATGTCCTAGTCTCCTATGCCACTTCCAAAGATCAGAAGAAGAAGGTCCAGCCACAAGACAACGAGAAATGCCAAAAGACTCCGAGAAATCCGCACGAAAGACTTTCCCAAAGGGCGAGATAAGACAAACAAGATTGCCCTGAGGATCCAAAATATGACTGAGATTCGGTTTAAAACGAATCTCATAGTCATCATCGAAAAGTTGCAAAACAGAAAGAAGGTTGAAATGCAAGTTAGAAACAAGAGCAACATCGCACAACACAAAGTGCTCATTAACTCGCACAGACCCATGAGACAACACCTTACCTTTGCTGTTGTCGCCGAAGGTGATATACTCCTTTCTGGCGACCAGTCTAAGACTGGAGAACCACTTGGCGTTTCCGATCATGTGCCTCGAACATCTGGAATCCACCAACCAAACGTTCTCCAATCATTTTACCTACATCAATAAAAAGACATAGGGTGAGCATACGGGCCAACACTGGGGTTAGTGAAGTAAGGGGAATACCAGTGTTGGGCCGGCTGCTCAAAAGAACGGTTAGCAGAAAAACCATTCCTAGCACGCCTACGGGGAAAGCGATCACCACGCTGAGGAAAACATGGTCCGCTGGGGAAGGAGCGCTCACCGCGATGCTCAAAACGCGGTGGAGGAAAGCGCTCAACTACAAAGCCACTGCCACGGGGTCCATAGCCTACAACAGCAGGCTCCCGCCGGGCACGTCCTCTTCTATGCCTAGGCCTGGGAACTTGAGGTTCTGGACCTCTGGGCCTAGCAGCTCTCCTCGGAGCTCTCCTCTGAACATTCGGCACATGTACATCATGGAAAGGATGGTACATGTTCGGGTTGTTCATCTCCCTAGCACGGCGCGCCTCTCTCTTGCGCCGAAAGCAGAACTCACTCAAGTGTTCATCTCGCCCACAATGCTCACAATGGTACCTCACCGCTCTCAAAGGGGGTTGTTGGTACACACGGTTGTGGGTGTGGATCACCTTGCCCTTCTGTGGCAAACACTCCTCCTGGATAGGTGGCATCGTATCAAGCTTGTTCTTCAAGTGATTTGGTTTGGGATGCGACACTTGGTTCTTGGGTGGAGCTCTCGGAGGTTCTTCAAACACTCCGTCCTTGGTGTTGGGCTTGAGCGGCTCTTTGGGTGGAAGCTTGGTAAGTTTGGGAGTAGTGGTGGAGTTGGGCTTCTCACATGGGTTCAAACCACTCGACTCTCCAATCTTCCCAAAAGCAGAAAGATCAACACCCGGAGCAAATCCTACACCAGGACCTCCAGCAGCACACTTGAACTGGGAGATCATCATCTCAAGCTGCGACTCACCACAAGACACCCATGACAAGATGGTCCGAAGGTATGTGTTTTCTTCCTCGGTTTGCATCTTGTCATGCTTCACGTTTGCAATCTCCATCTCCAAACCCTCACACAACGCACACCTAGTCACACAAGTGCTACCCGAGCTAGCCTCCTCAAGAGACACAATCTTGGCATTCTTCTCTGCCAACTCGGATTGCAAGACAGGACAAGTCTTGCACGCACCCAACAGCGAGGGTCTAGCCTTCAGCTCATCCACCTCTCCTACCAATGCAACATACTTGCTTCTCAAAGTGAGAAGGTCAGTCATGTGCGTGGTGCACATCTCACACTCTACCTCCTCAGAAACGACCACGGTGGACTTCACAAACTCAAGCTCTCTCACCGTGTCCTCCCACTTCTGCCTAGACTCCTTGCGCTCTCTAGCAGCACGCCTAAGCAACTTGTCCTGACTAAGCAAGGCGGCCGTAAGCTTCTCGACCTCAGCAGAAAGCTCGTCATGGGTGAGAGATACCTGGGAGGTGTCGTCGTCGTCGTTCCGAGGGGAGTTCACCAGCTCGCCGTCGACCTCCTTGCCGAGGGCCATGGTGCAGAAGCCGTCGTCGTCGGCGAAGATGCAAAGACTGTTCAGCTTGTCCTCGATCCTTTTCTTCTTCTCGGACTCTTCGTCGCTTGAGCAAGCGGAGTCGTCATCCGAGCCGTCGACGTCGCTGAGCGTGGCGAAGAATGCACGCTGCTCAGCATGGGCCTTCTCCATGTACTTCTTCTTGATGTACTCCTTGTCGAAGCCGCCCCTCCGCTTGTGCCTTGCGGGGACGTACTTGTAACACCCTAGGTGTTAAGCAACCCTAAGTGCATAAATTGACATCTCATGAGCATAAAGCATCATCATTTCATGTTGCATTCTTTCTTTTGTTAAGTGTCATTTCATGTGACCTTTTGTGATGCTATGCTTGATTGAATGCTTGTGTGTCTTGTTTGTGGAGTGTTTAAGTCTCCTTAGTAGTTGAACCTTGTTGAGGAGTCAAAATGAAGCTAGGTTTATGTTGGTCATGTTGGCTAAACAAGTCTCTAACCCTAGTTGCCTTAATAGAGCCCTAGGAGTCCTTTTGTTTGACTAACTAAGACCTTCTTGATAAAAGCTTCGCATGGCTATGGGCCCTTAACCAAAAGTGTGTAGAATTTAGAGTAGAACAAAAGTTGTTTAAGGCCCAACTCATGAAAATGAGTTTAACAAGGTGTTTTGGGACCCACAAGGCAGATTTGAGGGAGTTTAGACTTAGAAAATTCTCTAAGTCCTAACTGCCCAAAACAGTTTCATCTAGCCATCTTTGGAGCTTTCTCGGGAGCAATCTAGGCCGAACCAAAGATCAATCTTGTAACCAAAGTGGTAGTCGGTATGTAGCTCTAAGCAATGGAGCAAGTGGTCTAGCTTTTCATCAAATGGATTAGGAGTTAATCGCGCTCAAAGTCTGGCCGTCAGTCGGCCTGATGGCACTGAATCGGGCTGGGCCGTGCCGTGCCGGCGCGCGCGCGCGGCGTCGTGGCCGACAGCGCCAGGACGTTGCCGCCGCGTGGCGCTCGACGGCCGGCCAAGCCAGCGTCCGCGCGCGGCGTGGCAAGCATGCCTTCGCCCTCGCCCTGTCCGAACCCGCTCCTCCCTCCATTCTGTTCCCCGCGCTCGCGCCTCTCTCTCGCTCTCTGCTCTCGCCGGCGTTCGAGCGGGAAAAGGGGAGAAAGCAAAGCGCCGCCGCCGCCCGCCGAACCTCGGCGAGCGATTACTCGCTCCACCGTGCGCCGCCGTCCAATTCCTCTCGCCAGTTCCTCCGCCCTGGTCTCCTCTTTCTCCGGTAAGGGTTGGTTTCCCCTCTCTCCCTCTCTAGCTGCCGGAACAGCGGACGCCATCCGCAAGCTTCCGCCATGGCCGCCACCGTGACCTTCACGTGGACCGGTCATCTCCGGCCATGCTACCCTGAGCTGAGCCATGTTCTAGTCTTCTCTACCGTCGTAGTAGCTTAGAGTCAGATGGAGACCTCTCTCGTGTCCTGAGTTCGCCGGACCGCGGGCCAGTCGCGCTGTGTCCGCCATGGACCGCCGCCGTGCATCGCGCCGGACAATGCCGGGGATGCCGAAGCCCGGGAGTTGCTCCAATAGGTCACTTGTGACTTGCTTAGGCTAGTGTTAGTCTCGCCGAGTCGCAAGCCGCCGGGAAGAGTTCCGCCGCCGAGTCGCCTGAGCCGCCGCTCCGCCATGGCCGCCGTCGAGCTTGCTCCGGTATCCCTCTGTCTCAGCGAGTCGGTTAGTTGTGTTCACCTCGCAAACCCGCACCCAGTAATGGTCTCCGTGTCGCCAGAAGTGTCGCCGTCGACGAGCTAGGGCCGGTCAACGACCACGGCGCAAAACTCCGCCGTTGACCGCCGAGCCTGGCCTCGCACGGTAACGTGCCGAGCCTGGCCTCGGTAGCTTGGTCGCCCTGACCAGCGGGCCCCGACTGGCAGCAAGAAAGAAAGAAAGGGAAGCGTTTGGGTGCCGTAGGCCTCGGTAAGCCGGGCGTGCCGAGCGTTTGCCTCGAGCCTCGGCTAAGTCACCGAGCCTCGGTTGAGTCAGTAGCCTCGGCCGAATCGGTTGAGTGTGTTTGAGCCTCGGCCGAGTCGCGCCGAATGTGCCGAAGCCTTGCCTCGAGCCTCAGCCGAATCGCGCCGGGTGTGCTGAGCGTTTGTCTTATGCCTCGGCCGAACCAAGTTGGAGTCCGTACGTTTAGGTTTGAGTTTCCTTTTTAGTTTGTTTTTGCAGAATTATGTAATGGCTTCAAAAATTCCTACAAGGCTCATTTTAAGTCCAAATCCTGTGAAACAAATTTTGTTAGGTCAAGCATGTTTAGATCTATCAGTGAAAACTGTTAAATGCATTTTTGGTGATACTTTTATGTGTAGATTTATTTAATTTAGAAAAGTGCTGATAACTTGGTAAATGCATAACTAATTATGTATAAGTCAGAAAAATGTGATTCCAGTTTTGTTAGGTTTGTATGAATGTGTAGTTTCAGAGAAAAATATAATATGAGGTTGTTCTGTGAATTAATTTGACAGTAGCTTTTAAAATGCTTAAATGTTGTTTCCTTGTTTATTTTGTAGTAATTAAAATATGAGGAATATGAACCTGAGAATTTAAGCACATTGCTCTTATGCTAGGAAGTTCAGTAGAAAAATAAGAAATCTATTGTTGGACACTTTTTGCTAGGGTGTGTAGTTCAAAGCACCTTTCCATAATAGAATTTGTCTTTTTCATAGAGGATGAAGTCTAGGTCCAAATGGGATGAAATTTGGACAGAGGGTTAGATTAAGTGTTATTGATCTCCAGTAATTTTTATAGGTTTTTGTGAAGCTGTCTAGGATAGGTTACTGTTATGGGCCTATTTAACTAGATTTAATTCTACAAATAATTAGAGGGTAATAAACCCGTTAAGCAACTTTGATGCGGTGACAACAAGACTTGGTAAGTAGTATGTCGAATTAAATAAGTGAGTAGCAGTAGATGACATGTACTTATCTCCTGAATGGTTACTCCATGTTGCATCAACATGCATCCCATGTGCATTCATGTTGTTCATTCATGTACCGCATCATGCAGGATCGGTAGTGGAAGCCCAGGAGACGCCGGAGGAGCAGCGTCAGGAGGAGACACCCGAGGAGGGGATCCCGAAAGGAGACGCTGAAGACCTGCCGGAGTGCCGTGATCACCGCTCCGCCGACTTTGAGCGAGGCAAGCCTCGGAGCATTCTAACTCCTACGGTTTGCAAATGTTTTCTAATTAACCTGATGATGGATGTTGCATTAGGTTATAGGAATTGATTGCTACCGTTGATGCATTATTACTTATCCTTGTCCACCTGCAAATATTACCTTGTTATCCCTGATAAGTCTAGGCTCGTTTTGCTTAGCCTGCTTAGACCGGTAAAAGTCGGGTTATTTCCTGTCTCCCGCATATAGGTGGATACTGATCATGTTTAGCCTTGTGCTATCATGGAGATAACCATGTGATAATTAATTTGAGACCGGACGGGATGTAGGAGCAGCAGGACATGGGTTCTGTGTGCTAGTAGTCTCCCGTCTGTGTCGATCAGGAACCGACGAAGGCACACCTCAGTCATTTTGAACGCGTCAATCACTTAACGGAGCAGGTGCGGGTACCTCCCGTGAAGCCGAGTAAGGTTTTTCGAGCCGGTGACGGAGATGTTGACGCCTAACATCCAGGGCCTCAGATGTACCGTGGGCAACTATCCTGATCGACCTGGCATGGTTTGAGGGCAGGCAGGGCCTGATCGACCTGGCATGACCATGGGCAGTTAATAGCTTGAGCGACCTGGCATTGAGATAACCCCCGGTGTAGAAGGGCCCATGACCGTCCCGCGTGTTGTGTTCTCGAACCTCCTGAAGTGGTCGCCAACGGCCACCTGGCAGGGTGTGTCGGGCGAGTGTGCGGCATTTTTATCCCCAGCTGGTAGGAATCGATTATAATCGCCATCGCTCCTGGTTAGTGAGTAACTTGACTGAGCATGTGTTACCGTAGTAATATATGGAATTAATGATGGTTATGGTTGGTGAATCTGAAAGGCTATTAATGAAATAGTCACTCTTGCTTGAATAAGTAGTCAAGTGTTTGCTCTAGATCAGGTGCGAATCTAGATAATCAGGCTGATTACATAAAAGTGACTGCTAATACTCTAATGATGATTATTTAATAATAAAATGCTTTTATGCAAAAAGGTAAGTGTGGCCAACCCCAGATACAGCCTTGCATAATCCTTGGTGTTGATTATTTCTGGTTTATGACGGGTAAGTCTAGCTGAGTACCTTCTCGTACTCAGGGTTCTATCCCTTGTTGTTGCAGATGGGCAATGCTTCTTCGGCTATTGCGAGAACTGTCTGTACCCCGTCGAGGGCAGTGACTAGACCATGGGCATGGTCAACTCTTATCTTCCCTGATGCTTTTGCGGACCGATCAAGCATATGGCACTGTATTGTGAACTAAGGACTTGTGTTTCAAAATTATGTTGCTTCCGCTTTTGAATTCAACCTATGGTTTGTAATAACTGTTGAACTCCGATGTATTTGAACTATGTGCGAACTGAATGTACCTTGTGGGCACGTACGCTAATCTATTACGATCTTGGTTAAAGTTGAATGACTTGAAATCCTTCGAGATTTCCGGACTACCGGGTTTGTACGAGCTTAAGTACTTGTAATCTCTGTGAAAGCAGCGATTCGGTGCTTAATCTGGTGCAAATTGGTCGGTTCTGTTACAGCTGGCATCGGAGCGTGGTTAGCGTTACTGTTCACAAGTGTATTTGAAAAACCATATTTTCAATTAAAATTCCTATTTGACAAGAACTTGTAGCTATAGTAGGTTCTGGAAAACCCTTCTTATAAAGCTTTAGGTGTGCCATTAATCAAGTCCTTATGCCCAATAGGAACTTAGGTGGCTATTTAAGTACTAACTTTGGGGGTCGTGCATCATACTTATTTTCTGTTTATTCTGTCGTCCATACGGCAAGGGTGAAATTGTATGGATGCTATTCTTCGGAATGGTAATGTATGGATCAATTGCCTCTACGCTAAAGGTAATGAGAGTTGTGAGAGCATGATTGGACAACCGCCAATCTAGGGAAGTGCTTATATGATACCGACGCGTATACCTGTTCCACACAAGTATATGTGAAAGTATTGATTGTGGGAGTAATAATTTTTGATGGGTGCATATACTGCTTACGTGTATACCGGGTGTACACCTAAGTGAGTATTAGATTTAAATTTCCGCAGTGCATGATATTCATACTGTGGGAAGGGCTGAAGTGAGTTTCTGCAGGTACGCTAACTTGCGAACGTGTAGTCCGTTTAGTTAACGTTATGAGTGAGCGTGTATGCCACCGCCTAGCCGTTAGATTGTTAGGCAGTGAGGACGTATGAAACGTGCATGCATCATGATCATATAATCTTGCATTAATCTTACTTCCTTCCTTATGGTTTCTGTCCCGTTTTTCTAATAAAAGTTGTTTACAACTAATTAAAAACTGTGTGGATAAACTTCTTACAGATGGCACGCACCAAGCGCACTGCTCGCAAGTCCACGGGAGGCAAGAGGCCTAACTACATGCTGGGGCCATGGACCGATGAGGGATCAGAGGACTTTCTAGAGGAGTTTGGGATGCCCACTATTCTTTGGAGAGTTCTGCACCTGGTGGGATATCAGGAGGGCCAGGAGCCACAGTACGACTGGCACAGTGTGCAGTTGTCAGAGGATCGCCACGTGTACACGGTGGAGGTCGACGTGCCTAGCCGTGAGGACCGGGATCACGTCTGGTGCAGCCGAGTGTTTGCTTTGCAGGGGAGGACCCCCTGGGATGCAGCCAACCAGGTTGCTTATACCGTTCTTCGGGACATCATGGAGGACCATCTGGAGGTGGTTGCTCAGGCTACTGCCAGTATCTTCCCGACAGTGGATCCGTATCTTTCAGTGTGGCGTCAGCCAGGAGCTACTATTTTGGAGGGTAGTTCGCTTGAGAGGGAGCATTGTGCCGGGCCAGCAGGGAGTGCCATGGCTGCACTTATGGCTACTTATGGCTGCTTATCCCGCAGCTATGAGCAGTTGGACCATGTTCTTAGCGAGGAGATTGCGACGCAGCATCGCCGTCAGGAGGAGCACGCTACAGAGATAGACCTCCTCACTACACAGCTAGCTCAGTTGACAGTAGAGAGAGACCAGGCACTTCAGAGGGAGCAGGAGACTGCTCATCAGCTTGCCATTCAGCAGGGGTCGACTACTTTCGTGGCCTCGGTCATGAGGGAGACTGAGGAGGCGCTTCGAGGAGTTTGTGTTGAGGGCATTCGTGTTTCAGAGGAGAACAGGCTGCTGAGGTTGCGAGTGGGAGACCTAGAGCTGCAACTCCATCACCTGCAGGACTACAACGACCGTCTGCACGAGGAGATCCACCGCAGGGAGAATGAGAGGAACCCCATCTTTCCCCAGGAGGATCCGGAGCCAAGTAGTTCTTCTAGTAGTCCTTCATATATGTCTAGTGAGGACGGTGACGTTGGTGAGATCGCTAGAGAGTAGTCTAGATCGTATGCTTAGTGTCTAGATGGTCTTTTGCGTAAGTTGGCACGCCCGATCTTTTGGTATTTTGGGCTGAATGTAAGCATGGATAGCAGACTTATGTGATGTGTGTGAGACCTTGGAAAGTCCCATATGTATGGGCAAAACTATGGATGTTATGTTATCTTTTGCATGATGTGTTAAGTGATCTTGTTATGTGTTGATGCAATGTGGATTGAAATTTATTGTACCTCTGTCATTGTTTGGTGAATTGTTTTCCGAATAATTTCAGTGGGTATGATTATTGTTCTCTACAAGTTGCAACTTCGCCTAATGGTCGCTTACTATCCTTTATGCAGATGATGACAACTCGTAGTGGAGCAGGCGGTAGTGGTGGAAATGAGGACCCTAGAGAAAACCGCAATCCACCACCTCCTCCATCCCCGACGGCTGAGCAACTTTTTGCTCAATTTCTTGGAAGCCAGCGCAACATCGAAGCTTTGCTGAGGGAAAACTTGGCCCAGGGACATCAACGCCCTGAGCCGAACCAATACAGTTCTTTCAAGGATTTCCTGGATACCAAACCACCAATCTTCAAGGAAGCTACAGAACCATTGGAGGCAGAAGAATGGCTGCATACTTTGGAGCAGAAGTTTCGTTTGCTTAGGCTCACAGAAGAGCTTAAAGCAGAATATGCCGCACACCAGTTGCAGGGACCAGCCGGGATTTGGTGGGGACATCATCGTACCACCTATCCTGCCAATGTTCCTATCACTTGGAGAGTGTTTACTGCTGCTGTTCGAGGTCATTACATTCCACCGGGCTTGACACAGATGAAAGTGGCAGAGTTCATGAATCTGACTCAAGGAACTCGGTCTATCACAGAGTATCATCATCTGTTCAACTCGTTGGCTCGCTATATCCCAGACTTCGTTGACACAGACGCTAAGAAGATTGCTAGTTTCAAGAGAGGCTTGAACACTAAAATGGGAAAGTCAGTGGGTACATCTTCCCGTACCAATTTCAATGACTTCATAAGCGACTGTCTGATTCAAGAGAACCATAACAACAAGCATGCTGCTAGCAAGGCCCGGAAGAGGACCTTTGAATCAGGATCATCACAACCCAGAGGACCACCAGCTCAGCGAAATCTGTATCGACCACCAGCGCCGGGGGCACGTTTTAGGCCGCCGCAGAAGAAGAATCAGCCACAAGCTCAGCGCAATCAGAAGCCATACAAGATAGCTGCTGCTCAGGCTCGTGGAGGTCAAGGCAGTTCTTCAGGGAACAAACCGTTGGTTCGGGGACCATGCTACAACTGCAACCAAGAGGGGCACTTCGCAAGGTACTGCCCCTACCCAAAGAAGCAACAGGCCAACTACCCCGCACGCCTGCACAACATGACCGCTGAAGAAGCTCGTGCTGGAGAGCCCGTGACTGCTGGTATGTGTCTTGTTAACCATCATCCTGCAGTTGTTTTGTTTGATACTGGATCATCGCATTCGTTCATGAGTAAAGCATTTGCACAAAAGCATAATCAAGAGGTGTCTGAAATGGATTATGGGTTTCGCGTAAGCTCTGTGGGGAGTAGTGTGTTGTCTAGGCAGATGGTACGTGATGCAACCATCGACATCGGAGGGCATAAGTTTGGAGCCAATTTAGTAGTTTTGCCAGGACTCAGTATGGATGTAGTCCTAGGAATGAGTTGGATGAGTATGTGGAAAGCGGTGTTAGACACTGCAGATAGAACTCTTACCTTATCTGATGCAAGGATTAACACCAAGATACGTATCTCTCTTCCTCGAGGAGCAGATTTTGTTGATCTGTCTTGTACCTTATCTATAGAGGACCTGTCAAAAATTCCAGTTGTTCGGGATTTCCCAGACGTCTTTCCAGATGAGTTGCCGGGTTTACCGCCCAAGCGGGCTGTAGAGTTTACTATTGAGCTGTTACCAGGACTGCACCGATCTCGAGAAGACCTTATCGTATGCCGCCCAATGAATTAGCCGAACTCAAGACGCAGATTAAGGAACTTTTGGACAAGGGTTTCATTCAACCTAGTGTGTCAGAGTGGGGATGCCCAGCTTTGTTTGTCAAGAAAAAGGACAAGTCTCTACGGATGTGTGTGGATTATCGACCGCTTAATGTCGTGACCGTTAAGAACAAATATCCGTTGCCACGGATAGATATTTTGTTTGATCAGTTATCCAGAGCCAAAGTATTCTCCAAGATCGATTTGAGATCAGGATATCATCAAATTAGAATCCGACCACAAGATATTCCAAAGACTGCTTTTTCGACCAGATATGGACTATACGAGTATTTAGTCATGTCCTTTGGATTGACAAATGCTCCAGCATACTTTATGAGTTTGATGAACTCGGTATTCATGCCAGAACTAGATAAGTTTGTAGTGGTGTTCATTGATGATATTTTGGTTTATTCTGAGAACCCAGACGACCATGCAGAACATTTGAGGATCGTCTTGACAAGGACTCCGGGAACATAAACTCTACTGCTAAGTTTAGTAAATACGAGTTTTGGTTGAAGCAAGTACAATTCCTTGGTCACATCCTGTCAGAAGAAGGAATCTCTGTGGACCCTAGCAAAGTACAAGAAGTAATGGATTGGGAAGCTCCAACTTCAGTTGGGGAGATTCGGAGTTTTCTTCGGTTTAGCAGGGTATTACCGTCGTTTCATTCCCGATTTCTCCAAGATTGCCAAGCCCATGACAAATTTGCTGCAGAAGGATCAGAAGTTTGAGTGGACAGAGAAGTGTGAAACAGCTTTCCGTACTCTGCGGAAACTATTAACCACTGCCCCTGTCTTAGCTCAACCAGATATCGAGAAGCCGTTTGATGTCTTCTGCGACGCATCGAAAGTTGGTTTAGGCTGTGTTCTTATGCAAGAAGGCAGAGTGATTGCTTATGCTTCACGTCAGTTGAGAAAACATGAAGTTAATTATCCTACGCATGACTTGGAATTAGCTGCTGTGGTACACGCTCTAAAACTATGGAGACATTATCTGCTTGGTAACGTCTGTAACATGTACACAGGACCACAAAAGTCTCAAGTATATCTTCACTCAACCTGAACTGAATATGAGGCAGAGAAGATGGCTTGAGTTGATTAAGGATTACAATTTGCAGATACATTATCATCCAGGAAAAGCAAATGTGGTTGCTGATGCTTTGAGTCGGAAATCGCATTGTAATAACTTGAGGTTACAACCAGAGGACGAGTTTAGTCTCGAACACCCTGTGATCTTGCGTCACATCGAGCTGTAGAGCACCTTAGTTGAACAGATTCTAGAAGGGCAGAAAACAGACAAGGGAATCTATTATATCAAGGAAAAGCTAAGAGTTGCCACTGAACCCGTAAAACATTTCCGAGTTGATGATAAGGGAGTGTTATGGTTTGATAATCGCTTAGTGGTACCCAAGAATAGGGAACTCAAAAATCAGATCATGGATGAGGCTCATCTTTCCAAGTTGTCTATTCATCCTGGGAGCACTAAGATGTATCAAGATTTGCGTCCAAGATTTTGGTAGACCAAAATGAAGAAGGAAATTGCCGCGTATGTAGCCAGATGCGACACGTGTTGTCGAGTGAAGGCCATTCACCTGAAGCCAGCCGGAACACTTCAACCCTTATCAATACCTGAATGGAAGTGGGAAGAGGTGAGTATGGATTTTATCACCGGTTTGCCTACTACTCAGAGGGGAAATGATTCGATATGGGTAATAGTAGACCGTCTCACCAAGACCGCTCATTTTATACCAGTTAAAACCTGTTATCGAGTACCGGATTATGCGGAGATCTATATCAATCATATTATCCGATTGCATGGTATACCCAAAGTCATAGTTTCGGATCGCGGAACACAGTTCACTGCACCATTCTGGGAGAAAATGCAAAAGGAATTAGGTACCAAGTTAATCCATAGTTCAGCTTACCATCCCCAGACTTTAGGGCAAACTGAAAGAGTGAATCAGGTTTTAGAGGATATGTTGAGAGCGTGTGTGCTCTCAGCAAAGGGATCTTGGGAGAAGTGGTTGCCATTAGCAGAATTTGCTTACAACAACAGTTATCAAGAAAGCATTCATATGGCACCTTTCGAAGCTCTGTATGGCAGAAGATGCAGAACACCAGTAAGTTGGGTTGAACCAGGAGAACGTCGTTACTATGGAACTGACTTCATTAGGGAAGCAAAAGAACAAGTTAGAATAATCCAACAACACATAGCAGCTGCACAGTCTCGACAGAAGAGTTATGCTGATCAGAGAAGAAGGCCGCTTGAATTCAAAGTAGGTGACTATGTGTATTTGAAAGTATCACCCATGAAAGGAGTGAGACGTTTTGGCGTGAAAAGAAAGTTAGCGCCAAGGTTTGTGGGACCCTACAGGATAATGGAAAGGTGGGGAAAGGTAGCTTATCAACTACAGTTACCTGAACATTTGAAAGCTATATTCCCTGTTTTCCATGTGTCACAACTAAAGCAATGTCTTCGAGTTCCAGAAGAGGAAGTACAACCGGCCAATATCAAGTTACAATCCGACCTTACTTACTCCGTGAAGCCATATCGAGTACTCGATGAGAAAGAAAGAGTGACTCGCGGAAAAGTCATGAAGCAATATAAAGTATCTTGGAGTGAGCAAGACGACCGAGATGCCACTTGGGAAACGGAAGACTATCTAAAGGAAGTATATCCACAGTTTTATAAGGACTGGTTAGTAACTCAAATCTCGGGACGAGATTCCTTTAAGGAGGGGAGGGCTGTAACACCCTAGGTGTTAAGCAACCCTAAGTGCATAATTTGACATCTCATGAGCATAAAGCATCATCATTTCATGTTGCATTCTTTCTTTTGTTAAGTGTCATTTCATGTGACCTTTTGTGATGCTATGCTTGATTGAATGCTTGTGTGTCTTGTTTGTGGAGTGTTTAAGTCTCCTTAGTAGTTGAACCTTGTTGAGGAGTCAAAATGAAGCTAGGTTTATGTTGGTCATGTTGGCTAACCAAGTCTCTAACCCTAGTTGCCTTAATAGAGCCCTAGGAGTCCTTTTGTTTGACTAACTAAGACCTTCTTGATAGAAGCTTTGCATGGCTGTGGGCCCTTAACCAAAAGTGTGTAGAATTTAGAGTAGAACAAAAGTTGTTTAAGGCCCAACTCATGAAAATTAGTTTAACAAGGTGTTTTGGGACCCACAAGGCAGATTTGAGGGAGTTTAGACTTAGAAAATTCTCTAAGTCCTAACTGCCCAAAACAGTTTCATCTAGCCATCTTTGGAGCTTTCTCGGGAGCAATCTAGGCCGAACCAAAGATCAATCTTGTAACCAAAGTGGTAGTCGGTATGTAGCTCTAAGCAATGGAGCAAGTGGTTTAGCTTTTCATCAAATGGATTAGGAGTTAATCGCGCTCAAAGTCTGGCCGTCAGTCGGCCTGATGGCACTGAATCGGGCCGGGCCGTGCCGTGCCGGCGCGCGCGCGCGGCGTCGTGGCCGACAGCGCCAGGACGTTGCCGCCGCGTGGCGCTCGACGGCCGGCCAAGCCAGCGTCCGCGCGCGGCGTGGCAAGCATGCCTTCGCCCTCGCCCTGTCCGAACCCGCTCCTCCCTCCATTCTGTTCCCCGCGCTCGCGCCTCTCTCTCGCTCTCTGCTCTCGCCGACGTTCGAGCGGGAAAAGGGGAGAAAGCAAAGCGCCGCCGCCGTTCACCGCCGCCGCCCGCCGAACCTCGGCGAGCGATTACTCGCTCCACCGTGCGCCGCCGTCCAATTCCTCTCGCCAGTTCCTCCGCCCTGATCTCCTCTTTCTCCGGTAAGGGTTGGTTTCCCCTCTCTCCCTCTCTAGCTGCCGGAACAGCGGACGCCATCCGCAAGCTTCCGCCATGGCCGCCACCGTGACCTTCACGTGGACCGGTCATCTGCGGCCATGCTACCCTGAGCTGAGCCATGTTCTAGTCTTCTCTACCGTCGTAGTAGCTTAGAGTCAGATGGAGACCTCTCTCGTGTCCTGAGTTCGCCGGACCGCGGGCCAGTCGCGCTGTGTCCGCCAAGGACCGCCGCCGTGCATCGCGCCGGACAATGCCGGGGATGCCGAAGCCCGGGAGTTGCTCCAATAGGTCACTTGTGACTTGCTTAGGCTAGTGTTAGTCTCGCCGAGTCGCAAGCCGCCGGGAAGAGTTCCGCCGCCAAGTCGCCAGAGCCGCCGCTCCGCCATGGCCGCCGTCGAGCTTGCTCCGGTATCCCTCTGTCTCAGCGAGTCGGTTAGTTGTGTTCGCCTCGCAAACCCGCACCCAGTAATGGTCTCCGTGTCGCCAGAAGTGTCACCGTCGACGAGCTAGGGCCGGTCAACGACCACGGCGCAAAACTCCGCCGTTGACCGCCGAGCCTGGCCTCGCACGGTAACGTGCCGAGCCTGGCCTCGGTAGCTTGGTCGCCCTGACCAGCGGGCCCCGACTGGCAGCAAGAAAGAAAGAAAGGGAAGCGTTTGGGTGCCGTAGGCCTCGGTAAGCCGGGCGTGCCGAGCGTTTGCCTCGAGCCTCGGCTAAGTCACCGAGCCTCGGTTGAGTCAGTAGCCTCGGCCGAATCGGTTGAGTGTGTTTGAGCCTCGGCCGAGTCGCGCCGAATGTGCCGAAGCCTTGCCTCGGGCCTCAGCCGAATCGCGCCGGGTGTGATGAGCGTTTGTCTTATGCCTCGGCCGAACCAAGTTGGAGTCCGTACGTTTAGGTTTGAGTTTCCTTTTTAGTTTGTTTTTGCAGAATTATGTAATGGCTTCAAAAATTCCTACAAGGCTCATTTTAAGTCCAAATCCTGTGAAACAAATTTTGTTAGGTCAAGCATGTTTAGATCTATCAGTGAAAACTGTTAAATGCATTTTTGGTGATACTTTTATGTGTAGATTTATTTAATTTAGAAAAGTGCTGATAACTTGGTAAATGCATAACTAATTATATATAAGTCAGAAAAATGTGATTCCAGTTTTGTTAGGTTCGTATGAATGTTTAGTTTCAGAGAAAAATATAATATGAGGTTGTTCTGTGAATTAATTTGACAGTAGCTTTTAAAATGCTTAAATGTCGTTTCCTTGTCTATTTTGTAGTAATTAAAATATGAGGAATACGAACCTGAGAATTTAAGCACATTACTCTTATGCTAGGAAGTTCAGTAGAAAAATAAGAAATCTGTTGTTTGACACTTTTTGCTAGGGTGTGTAGTTCAAAGCACCTTTCCATAATAGAATTTGTCTTTTTCATAGAGGATGAAGTCTAGGTCCAAATGGGATGAAATTTGGACAGAGGGTTAGATTAAGTGTTATTGATCTCCAGTAATTTTTATAGGTTTTTGTGAAGCTGTCTAGGATAGGTTACTGTTATGGGCCTATTTAACTAGATTTAATTCTACAAATAATTAGAGGGTAATAAACCCGTTAAGCAACTTTGATGCGGTGACAACAAGACTTGGTAAGTAGTATGTCGAATTAAATAAGTGAGTAGCAGTAGATGACATGTGCTTATCTCCTGAATGGTTACTCCATGTTGCATCACCATGCATCCCATGTGCATTCATGTTGTTCATTCATGTACCGCATCATGTAGGATCGGTAGTGGAAGCCCAGGAGACGCCGGAGGAGCAGCGTCAGGAGGAGACACCCAAGGAGGGGATCCCGGAAGGAGACGCTGAAGACCTGCCGGAGTGCCGCGATCACCGCCCCGCCGACTTCGAGCGAGGCAAGCCCCGGAGCATTCTAACTCCTACGGTTTGCAAATGTTTTCTAATTAACCTGATGATGGATGTTGCATTAGGTTATAGGAATTGATTGCTACCGTTGATGCATTATTACTTATCCTTGTCCACCTGCAAATATTACCTTGTTATCCCTGATAAGTCTAGGCTCGTTTATGCTTAGCCTGCTTAGACCGGTAAAAGTCGGGTGATTTCCTGTCTCCCGCATATAGGTGGATACTGATCATGTTTAGCCTTGTGCTATCATGAAGATAACCATGTGATAATTAATTTGAGACCGGACGGGATGTAGGAGCAGCAGGACATGGGTTCTGTGTGCTAGTAGTCTCCCGTCTGTGTCGATCAGGAACCGACGAAGGCACACCTCAGTCATTTTGAACGCGTCAATCACTTAACGGAGCAGGTGCGGGTACCTCCCGTGAAGCCGAGTAAGGTTTTTCGAGCCGGTGACGGAGATGTTGACGCCTAACACCCAGGGCCTCAGATGTACCGTGGGCAACTATTCTGATCGACCTGGCATGGTCCGAGGGCAGGCAGGGCCTGATCGACCTGGCATGACCATGGGCAGTTAATAGCTTGAGCC
>CM019828.1:132448713-132466543 GCA_009763385.1 Coix lacryma-jobi var. lacryma-jobi
TACGTTGTCTTGGCTGCTCGTGTTACTCAGCTTCAGATGGATGAGCACGATGCCAATAGCCGAGCGCGTAACGCTCTCTTCTCCTGTTTGAGCATGTCCGAGTTTGATCGCGTTTCTCACCTCCTCACGGCTCGTGAGATTTGGGCGACCCTCATGCGTTTTCATGAGGGAACCTCTCAAGTCAAATCCCGTCTCTACGAGTCGCACAAGCGGGAGTACGAGAACTTTCGACACATGCCTGGCGAGAGCATAGAGAGTTTATTCGCTCGCTTTCAGGTCATTGTCAACAAGATGAGAGCGAACAAGGAGTTGTTGCCTTTTGACGATCATGAGAGGGCTTTGAAGCTTTGGCACAATCTTGATCGGTCGGTGTGGGACTCAAAGGTCCAGGCGATCATCGAATCGTCTAACTATGAGACCCTCACTTGCGACGAGCTCTTTAGCAAGCTCAAGTCTAGTGACATTGATGCCATGTCGAGGGCTTCTTATGAAAATCCTTCTGGCCCGACTATGGCTTTGGTTTCTGGCTCTTCTGCTAACCCCTCTGGAGGATTTGCACTTTCTTCACTCTTTTTTGTCACAGAGGACCAGCTGGAGTCTTTGGGGGATGACGAGTTGGCGATGCTCGCCAACTGGTTTTCGCGGTTCCACAACAACCGCATGAACCGTCGCCGTGGAGGAGGACGCTCAGGATGCTTTGAGTGCGGCGACCCCGACCACTTCATCGCCAACTGTCCCAAGAAGAAGAACACATCTAGGAAGGGCGATCATGGGCACAAGTACGACTCCGGCAAGCGCAAGGAGAAGTACGTCCCCGCGAGGCACAAGCGGAGGGGCGGCTTCGACAAGGAGTACATGCGGATACATGGGTGTATGCCGAGTCTCTGAGTGATGAGTGATTGTCAACTGGGATGATGCGCATGTTCTTTGGCTTGTGTTGTGCAGGTGTCGAGCACGGATACAGTGATCAGAGGCAAGGTGAAGGTCAAGTAGAGACGTGCCGTGCCGATGGACCGAGAGTGGCGAAGGGCGGACGTGAGGCTTGGACTGAGGGACCGGTGGCCCGAGGATTAGCTGTGGTGGCTGGCAGCCTGGGACAGCGACGAGCGAAGACTTGCGGTCATGTGTTGCCTGAGTCGTGGACTTGGGAACACGTGTCGGTGGACGGGGTGCATGGGCAGTGCATCCCTTCTACAGCTCCGGTTTGGTGGTAGAGCCAGAGAAAAACCATCGGGTGGACGGTTTCCAGGTTTGGGCCTCAAAACCTGGGCGCGGATGGTTTTCGAGTTTGGCCACAAAACTCGGGCTGAGGACGGTTTCCAGGTTTGGGCCTCAAAACCTGGGTGCTGCGGGTTTGCTGAGTTTGGGCCTCAAAACTCAGATGCTGGTGGGCTGGTTTCCCGGTTTGGGCCTCAAAACCGGGGGTTGGCTGGAAAGGCCGGTTTCCCGGTTTGGGCCTCAAAACCGGGGGTTGGCTAGAAAGGCTGGTTTCCCGGTTTGGGCCACAAAACCAGGGGTGCAGAGCGGTGGCGGCACGTGGCGACAATCGGGAGGTTGCGTCGAGGCAACGCTACGAGTTGTGCAGGCGTGGCCGTCGGATCCACCTACCACCGAGTTGGTCCAGAATAACCTTAGGGTTTAGCTGGTTCGCTCTGTAATTAGTTGAGGGGTAGAGTAGGAAATAGAATTAGTATAAGTAGAGGGAGACGCCCTCCTCCCTATCTATCTCAGTTCATTTTGCTCTTTGCACTTTGGGTTTCCTGCTCTCCCAATCCCCTGCTGTACCACGCTGCGGATGCCAGCTGTAACAGAACCGACCAATTTGCACCAGATTAAGCACCGAATCGCTGCTTTCACAGAGATTACAAGTACTTAAGCTCGTACAAACCCGGTAGTCCGGAAATCTCGAAGGATTTCAAGTCATTCAACTTTAACCAAGATCGTAATAGATTAGCGTACGTGCCCACAAGGTACATTCAGTTCGCACATAGTTCAAATACATCGGAGTTCAACAGTTATTACAAACCATAGGTTGAATTCAAAAGCGGAAGCAACATAGTTTTGAAACACAAGTCTTTAGTTCACAATACAGTGCCATATGCTTGATCGGTCCGCAAAAGCATCAGGGAAGATAAGAGTTGACCATGCCCATGGTCTAGTCACTGCCCTCGACGGGGTACAGACAGTTCTCGCAATAGCCGAAGAAGCATTACCCATCTGCAACAACAAGGGATAGAACCCTGAGTACGAGAAGGTACTCAGCTAGACTTACCCGTCATAAACCAGAAATAATCAACACCAAGGATTATGCAAGCCTGTATCTGGGGTTGGCCACACTTACCTTTTTGCATAAAAGCATTTAATTATTAAATAATCATCATTAGAGTATTAGCAGTCACTTTTATGTAATCAGCCTGATTATCTAGATTCGCACCTGATCTAGAGCAAACACTTGACTACTTATTCAAGCAAGAGTGACTATTTCATTAATAGCCTTTCAGATTCACCAACCATAACCATCATTAATTCCATATATTACTACGGTAACACATGCTCAGTCAAGTTACTCACTAACCAAGAGCGATGGCGATTATAATCGATTCCTACCAGCTGGGGATAAAAATGCCGCACACTCGCCCGACACACCCTGCCAGGTGGCCGTTGGCGACCACTTCAGGAGGTTCGAGAACACAACACGCGGGACGGTCATGGGCCCTTCTACACCGGGGGTTATCTCAATGCCAGGTCGCTCAAGCTATTAACTGCCCATGGTCATGCCAGGTCGATCAGGCCCTGCCTGCCCTCAAACCATGCCAGGTCGATCAGGATAGTTGCCCACGGTACATCTGAGGCCCTGGATGTTAGGCGTCAACATCTCCGTCACCGGCTCGAAAAACCTTACTCGGCTTCACGGGAGGTACCCGCACCTGCTCCGTTAAGTGATTGACGCGTTCAAAATGACTGAGGTGTGCCTTCGTCGGTTCCTGATCGACACAGACGGGAGACTACTAGCACACAGAACCCATGTCCTGCTGCTCCTACATCCCGTCCGGTCTCAAATTAATTATCACATGGTTATCTCCATGATAGCACAAGGCTAAACATGATCAGTATCCACCTATATGCGGGAGACAGGAAATAACCCGACTTTTACCGGTCTAAGCAGGCTAAGCAAAAACGAGCCTAGACTTATCAGGGATAACAAGGTAATATTTGCAGGTGGACAAGGATAAGTAATAATTCATCAACGGTAGCAATCAATTCCTATAACCTAATGCAACATCCATCATCATGTTAATTAGAAAACATTTGCAAACCGTAGGAGTTAGAATGCTCCGAGGCTTGCCTCGCTCAAAGTCGGCGGAGCGGTGATCACGGCACTCCGGCAGGTCTTCAGCGTCTCCTTCCGGGATCCCCTCCTCGGGTGTCTCCTCCTGACGCTGCTCCTCCGGCGTCTCCTGGGCTTCCACTACCGATCCTGCATGATGCGGTACATGAATGAACAACATGAATGCACATGGGATGCATGGTGATGCAACATGGAGTAACCATTCAGGAGATAAGCACATGTCATCTACTGCTACTCACTTATTAATTCGACATACTACTTACGCAAGTCTTGTTGTCCACCCGCATCAAAGTTGCTTAACGGGTTTATTACCCTCTAATTAATTTGTAGAATTAAATCTAGTTAAATAGGCCCATAACAGTAACCTATCCTAGACAGCTTCACAAAAACCTATAAAAATTACTGGAGATCAATAACACTTAATCTAACCCTCTGTCCAAATTTCATCCCATTGGACCTAGACTTCATCCTCTATGAAAAAGACAAATTCTATTATGGAAAGGTGCTTTGAACTACACACCCTAGCAAAAAGTGTCAAACAACAGATTTCTTATTTTTCTACTGAACTTCCTAGCATAAGAGCAATGTGCTTAAATTCTCAGGTTCGTATTCCTCATATTTTAATTACTACAAAATAAACAAGGAAACAACATTTAAGCATTTTAAAAGCTACTGTCCAAATTAATTCACAGAACAACCTCATATTATATTTTTCTCTGAAACTACACATTCATACAAACCTAACAAAACTGGAATCACATTTTTCTGACTTATATATAATTAGTTATGCATTTACCAAGTTATCAGCACTTTTCTAAATTAAATAAATCTACACATAAAAGTATCACCAAAAATGCATTTAACAGTTTTCACTGATAGATCTAAACATGCTTGACCTAACAAAATTTGTTTCACAGGATTTGGACTTAAAATGAGCCTTGTAGGAATTTTTGAAGCCATTACATAATTCTGCAAAAACAAACTAAAAAGGAAACTCAAACCTAAACGTACGGACTCCAACTTGGTTCGGCCGAGGCATAAGACAAACGCTCAGCACACCCGGCGCGATTCGGCTGAGGCTCGAGGCAAGGCTTCGGCACATTCGGCGCGACTCGGCCGAGGCTCAAACACACTCAACCGATTCGGCCGAGGCTACTGACTCAACCGAGGCTCGGTGACTTAGCCGAGGCTCGAGGCAAACGCTCGGCACGCCCGGCTTACCGAGGCCTACGGCACCCAAACGCTTCCCTTTCTTTCTTTCTTGCTGCCAGTCGGGGCCCGCTGGTCAGGGCGACCAAGCTACCGAGGCCAGGCTCGGCACGTTACCGTGCGAGGCCAGGCTCGGCGGTCAACGGCGGAGTTTTGCGCCGTGGTCGTTGACCGGCCCTAGCTCGTCGACGGCGACACTTCTGGCGACACGGAGACCATTACTGGGTGCGGGTTTGCGAGGCGAACACAACTAACCGACTCGCTGAGACAGAGGGATACCGGAGCAAGCTCGACGGCGGCCATGGCGGAGCGGCGGCTCTGGCGACTCGGCGGCGGAACTCTTCCCGGCGGCTTGCGGACTCGGCGAGACTAACACTAGCTAAGCAAGTCACAAGTGACCTATGGAGCAATCCCGGGCTTCGGCATCCACGGCATTGTCCGGCGCGACTGCACGGCGGCGGTCCATGGCGGACACAGCGCGACTGGCCCGCGGTCCGGCGAACTCAGGACACGAGAGAGGTCTCAATCTGACTCTAAGCTACTACGACGGTAGAGAAGACTAGAACATGGCTCAGCTCAGGGTAGCATGGCCGGAGATTGACCGGTCCCACGTGAAGGTCACGGTGGCGGCCCATGGCGGAAGCTTGCGGATGGCGTCCGCATGTTCCGGCAGCTAGAGAGGGAGAGAGGGGAAAACCAACCCTTACCGGAGAAAGAGGAGATAAGGGAGGAGGAAACTGGCGAGAGGAATTGGACGGCGGACGCACGGGTGGAGCGAGTAATCGCTCGCCGAGGTATTCGGCTGGGCGGGCCGGCGGTGAAAGGCAGCGGAGCTTTGCTTTCTCCCCTTTTCCCGCTCGAACGCCGGCGAGAGCAGAGAGCGAGAGAGAGGCGCGAGCGCGGGGAACAGAATGGAGGGAGGAGCGGGTTCGGACAGGGCGAGGGCGAAGGCATGCTTGCCACGCCGCGCGCGGACGCTGGCTTGGCCGGCCAGTCGAGCGCCACGCGGCGGCAACGTCCTGGCGCTGTCGGCCACGACGCCCGCGCGCAGCGCCGGCACGGCACGGCCCGGCCCGATTCAGTGCCATCAGGCCGACTGACGGCCAGACTTTGAGCGCGATTAACTCCTAATCCATTTGATGAAAAGCTAAACCACTTGCTCCATTGCTTAGAGCTACATACCGACTACCACTTTGGTTACAAGATTGATCTTTGGTTCGGCCTAGATTGCTCCCGAGAAAGCTCCAAAGATGGCTAGATGAAACTGTTTTGGGCAGTTAGGACTTAGAGAATTTTCTAAGTCTAAACTCCCTCAAATCTGCCTTGTGGGTCCCAAAACACCTTGTTAAACTCATTTTCATGAGTTGGGCCTTAAACAACTTTTGTTCTACTCTAAATTCTACACACTTTTGGTTAAGGGCCCACAGCCATGCAAAGCTTCTATCAAGAAGGTCTTAGTTAGTCAAACAAAAGGACTCCTAGGGCTCTATTAAGGCAACTAGGGTTAGAGACTTGGTTAGCCAACATGACCAACATAAACCTAGCTTCATTTTGACTCCTCAACAAGGTTCAACTACTAAGGAGACTTAAACACTCCACAAACAAGACACACAAGCATTCAATCAAGCATAGCATCACAAAAGGTCACATGAAATGACACTTAACAAAAGAAAGAATGCAACATGAAATGATGATGCTTTATGCTCATGAGATGTCAATTATGCACTTAGGGTTGCTTAACACCTAGGGTGTTACAGCCCTCCCCTCCTTAAAGGAATCTCGTCCCGAGATTTGAGTTACTAACCAGTCCTTATAAAACTGTGGATATACTTCCTTTAGATAGTCTTCCGTTTCCCAAGTGGCATCTCGGTCGTCTTGTTCACTCCAAGATACTTTATATTGCTTCAAGATTCTTCCGCGAGTTACCCTTTCTTTCTCGTCGAGTACTCGATATGGCTTCACCGGGTAAGTAAGGTCGGATTGTAACTTGATATTGGCCGGTTGTACTTCCTCTTCTGGAACTCGAAGACATTTCTTTAGTTGTGACACATGGAAAACAGGGAATATAGCCTTTAAATGTTCAGGTAACTGTAGTTGATAAGCTACCTTTCCCCTCCTTTCCATTATCCTGTAGGGTCCCACAAACCTTGGCGCTAACTTTCTTTTCACGCCAAAACGTCTAACTCCTTTCATGGGTGATACTTTCAAATACACATAGTCACCTACTTTGAATTCAAGCGGCCTTCTTCTCTGATCAGCATAACTCTTCTGTCGAGACTGTGCAGCTGCTATGTGTTGTTGGATTATTCTAACTTGTTCTTCTGCTTCCCTAACGAAGTCAGTTCCATAGTAACGACGTTCTCCTGGTTCAACCCAACTTACTGGTGTTCTGCATCTTCTGCCATACAGAGCTTCGAAAGGTGCCATATGAATGCTTTCTTGATAACTGTTATTATAAGCAAATTCTGCTAATGGCAACCACTTCTCCCAAGATCCCTTCGCGGATATCACACATGCTCTCAACATATCCCCTAAAACCTGATTTACCCTTTCAGTTTGCCCTGACGTCTGGGGATGGTAAGCTGAACTATGGATTAACTTAGTACCTAATTCCTTTTGCATTTTCTCCCAGAATGGTGCAGTGAACTGTGTTCCGCGATCCGAAACTATGACTTTGGGTATACCATGCAATCGGATAATCTGATTGATATAGATCTCCGCATAATCCGGTACTCGATAACAGGTTTTAACTGGTATAAAATGAGCGGTCTTGGTGAGACGGTCTACTATTACCCATATCGAATCATTTCCCCTCTGAGTAGTAGGCAAACCGGTGATAAAATCCATACTCACCTCTTCCCACTTCCATTCAGGTATTGATAAGGGTTGAAGTGTTCCGGCTGGCTTCAGGTGAATGGCCTTCACTCGACAACACGTGTCGCATCTGGCTACATACGCGGCAATTTCCTTCTTCATTTTGGTCCACCAAAATCTTGGACGCAAATCTTGATACATCTTAGTGCTCCCGGGATGAATAGACAACTTGGAAAGATGAGCCTCATCCATGATCTGATTTTTGAGTTCCCTATTCTTGGGTACCACTAAGCGATTATCAAACCATAACACTCCCTTATCATCAACTCGAAAATGTTTTACTGGCTCAGTGGCAGCTCTTAGCTTTTCCTTGATATAATAGATTCCCTTGTCTGTTTTCTGCCCTTCTAGAATTTGATCAACTAAGGTGCTCTGCAGCTCGATGTGACGCAAGATCACAGGGTGTTCGAGACTAAACTCGTCCTCTGGTTGTAACCTCAAGTTATTACAATGCGACTTCCGACTCAGAGCATCAGCAACTACATTTGCCTTTCCTGGGTGATAATGTATCTGCAAATTGTAATCCTTAATCAACTCAAGCCATCTTCTCTGCCTCATATTCAGTTCAGGTTGAGTAAAGATATACTTGAGACTTTTGTGGTCCGTGTACATGTTACAGACGTTACCAAGCAGATAATGTCTCCATAGTTTTAGAGCGTGTACCACAGCAGCTAATTCCAAGTCATGCGTAGGATAATTAACTTCATGTTTTCTCAACTGACGTGAAGCATAAGCAATCACTCTGCCTTCTTGCATAAGAACACAGCCTAAACCAACTTTCGATGCGTCGCAGAAGACATCAAACGGCTTCTCGATATCTGGTTGAGCTAAGACAGGGGCAGTGGTTAATAGTTTCCGCAAGAGTACGGAAAGCTGTTTCACACTTCTCTGTCCACTCAAACTTCTGATCCTTCTGCAGCAAACTTGTCATGGGCTTGGCAATCTTGGAGAAATCGGGAATGAAACGACGGTAATACCCTGCTAAACCGAGAAAACTCCGAATCTCCCCCACCTGAAGTTGGAGCTTCCCAATCCATTACTTCTTGTACTTTGCTAGGGTCCACAGAGATTCCTTCTTCTGACAGGATGTGACCAAGGAATTGTACTTGCTTCAACCAAAACTCGCATTTACTAAACTTAGCGTAAGTTTATGTTCCCGGAGTCTTGTCAAGACGATCCTCAAATGTTCTGCATGGTCGTCCGGGTTCTCCGAATAAACCAAAATATCATCAATGAACACCACTACAAACTTATCTAGTTCTGGCATGAATACCGAGTTCATCAAACTCATAAAGTATGCTGGAGCATTTGTCAATCCAAAAGACATGACTAAATACTCGTACAGGCCATATCTGGTTGAAAAAGCAGTCTTTGGAATATCTTGTGGTCGGATTCTAATTTGATGATATCCTGATCTCAAATCGATCTTGGAGAATACTTTGGCTCTGGATAACTGATCAAACAAAATATCTATCCGTGGCAACGGATATTTGTTCTTAACGGTCACGGCATTAAGCGGTCGATAATCCACACACATCCGTAGAGACTTGTCCTTTTTCTTGACAAACAAAGCTGGGCATCCCCACTCTGACACACTAGGTTGAATGAAACCCTTGTCCAAAAGTTCCTTAATCTGCGTCTTGAGTTCGGCTAATTCATTGGGCGGCATACGATAAGGTCTTCTCGAGATCGGTGCAGTCCCTGGTAACAGCTCAATAGTAAACTCTACAGCCCGCTTGGGCGGTAAACCCGGCAACTCATCTGGAAAGACGTCTGGGAAATCCCGAACAACTGGAATTTTTGACAGGTCCTCTATAGATAAGGTACAAGACAGATCAACAAAATCTGCTCCTCGAGGAAGAGAGATACGTATCTTGGTGTTAATCCTTGCATCAGATAAGGTAAGAGTTCTATCTGCAGTGTCTAACACCGCTTTCCACATACTCATCCAACTCATTCCTAGGACTACATCCATACTGAGTCCTGGCAAAACTACTAAATTGGCTCCAAACTTATGCCCTCCGATGTCGATGGTTGCATCACGTACCATCTGCCTAGACAACACACTACTCCCCACAGAGCTTACGCGAAACCCATAATCCATTTCAGACACCTCTTGATTATGCTTTTGTGCAAATGCTTTACTCATGAACGAATGCGATGATCCAGTATCAAACAAAACAACTGCAGGATGATGGTTAACAAGACACATACCAGCAGTCACGGGCTCTCCAGCACGAGCTTCTTCAGCGGTCATGTTGTGCAGGCGTGCGGGGTAGTTGGCCTGTTGCTTCTTTGGGTAGGGGCAGTACCTTGCGAAGTGCCCCTCTTGGTTGCAGTTGTAGCATGGTCCCCGAACCAACGGTTTGTTCCCTGAAGAACTGCCTTGACCTCCACGAGCCTGAGCAGCAGCTATCTTGTATGGCTTCTGATTGCGCTGAGCTTGTGGCTGATTCTTCTTCTGCGGCGGCCTAAAACGTGCCCCCGGCGCTGGTGGTCGATACAGATTTCGCTGAGCTGGTGGTCCTCTGGGTTGTGATGATCCTGATTCAAAGGTCCTCTTCCGGGCCTTGCTAGCAGCATGCTTGTTGTTATGGTTCTCTTGAATCAGACAGTCGCTTATGAAGTCATTGAAATTGGTACGGGAAGATGTACCCACTGACTTTCCCATTTTAGTGTTCAAGCCTCTCTTGAAACTAGCAATCTTCTTAGCGTCTGTGTCAACGAAGTCTGGGATATAGCGAGCCAACGAGTTGAACAGATGATGATACTCTGTGATAGACCGAGTTCCTTGAGTCAGATTCATGAACTCTGCCACTTTCATCTGGGTCAAGCCCGGCGGAATGTAATGACCTCGAACAGCAGCAGTAAACACTCTCCAAGTGATAGGAACATTGGCAGGATAGGTGGTACGATGATGTCCCCACCAAATCCCGGCTGGTCCCTGCAACTGGTGCGCGGCATATTCTGCTTTCAGTTCTTCTGTGAGCCTGAGCAAACGAAACTTCTGCTCCAAGTATGCAGCCATTCTTCTGCCTCCAATGGTTCTGTAGCTTCCTTGAAGATTGGTGGTTTGGTATCCAGGAAATCCTTGAAAGAACTGTATTGGTTCGGCTCAGGGCGTTGATGTCCCTGGGCCAAGTTTTCCCTCAGCAAAGCTTCGATGTTGCGCTGGCTTCCAAGAAATTGAGCAAAAAGTTGCTCAGCCGTCGGGGATGGAGGAGGTGGTGGATTGCGGTTTTCTCTGGGGTCCTCATTTCCACCACTACCGCCTGCTCCACTACGAGTTGTCGTCATCTGCATATAGGATAGTAAGCGACCATTAGGCGAAGTTGCAACTTGTAGAGAACAATAATCATACCCACTGAAATTATTCGGAAAACAATTCACCAAACAATGACAGAGGTACAATAAATTTCAATCCACATCGCATCAACACATAACAAGATCACTTAATACATCATGCAAAAGATAACATAACATCCATCGTTTTGCCCATACATATGGGACTTTCCAAGGCCTCACACCACATCACATAGGTCCATACTCATGCTACATCTTAGCACCTAACAACAAAAGATCGGGCCACTACAACACAAAAGATCACTAGTCGATAGCGCTAACTAGTCTACTCTCTCATGGCGCCATCACCACTACCACCGTCGCTAGACACATCTGAAGAACTACTAGAAGAACTAATCGGCTCCGGATCCTCCTGGGGAAAGATGGGGTTCCTCTCATTCTCCCTACGGTGGATCTCCTCGTGCAGACGATCGTTGTAGTCCTGCAGGTGATGGAGTTGGAGCTCCAGGTCTCCCACTCGCAACCTCAGCAGCCTGTTCTCCTCTGAAACACGAATGCCCTCGACACAAACTCCTCGAAGCGCCTCCTCAGTCTCCCTCATGACCGAGGCCAAGAAAGTAGTCGACCCCTGCTGAATGGCAAGCTGATGAGCAGTCTCCTGCTCCCTCTGAAGTGCCTGGTCTCTCTCTACTGTCAACTGAGCTAGCTGTGTAGTGAGGAGGTCCATCTCTGTAGCGTGCTCCTCCTGACGGCGATGCTGCGCTGCAATCTCCTCGCTAAGAACATGGTCCAACTGCTCATAGCTGCGGGATAAGCAGCCATAAGTAGCCATAAGTGCAGCCATGGCACTCCCTGCTGGCCCGGCACAATGCTCCCTCTCAAGCGAACTACCCTCCAAAATAGTAGCTCCTGGCTGACGCCACACTGAAAGATACGGATCCACTGTCGGGAAGATACTGGCAGTAGCCTGAGCAACCACCTCCGGATGGTCCTCCATGATGTCCCGAAGAACGGTATAAGCAACCTGGTTGGCTGCATCCCAGGGGGTCCTCCCCTGCAAAGCAAACACTCGGCTGCACCAGACGTGATCCCGGTCCTCACGGCTAGGCACGTCGACCTCCACCGTGTACACGTGGCGATCCTCTGACAACTGCACACGGTGCCAGTCGTACTGTGGCTCCTGGCCCTCCTGATATCCCACCAGGTGCAGAACTCTCCAAAGAATAGTGGGCATCCCAAACTCCTCTAGAAAGTCCTCTGATCCCTCATCGGTCCATGGCCCCAGCATGTAGTTAGGCCTCTTGCCTCCCGTGGACTTGCGAGCAGTGCGCTTGGTGCGTGCCATCTGTAAGAAGTTTATCCACACAGTTTTTAATTAGTTGAAACAACTTTTATTAGAAAAACGGGACAGAAACCATAAGGAAGGAAGTAAGATTAATGCAAGATTATATGATCATGATGCATGCACGTTTCATACGTCCTCACTGCCTAACAATCTAACGGCTAGGCGGTGGCATACACGCTCACTCATAACGTTAACTAAACGGACTACACGTTCGCAAGTTAGCGTACCTGCAGAAACTCACTTCAGCCCTTCCCACAGTATGAATATCATGCACTGCGGAAATTTAAATCTAATACTCACTTAGGTGTACACCCGGTATACACGTAAGCAGTATATGCACCCATCATAAATTATTACTCCCACAATCAATACTTTCACATATACTTGTGTGGAACAGGTATACGCGTCGGTATCATATAAGCACTTCCCTAGATTGGCGGTTGTCCAATCATGCTCTCACAACTCTCATTACCTTTAACGTAGAGGCAATTGATCCATACATTACCATTCCGAAGAATAGCATCCATACAATTTCACCCTTGCCGTATGGACGACAGAATAACAGAAAATAAGTATGATGCACGACCCCCAAAGTTAGTACTTAAATAGCCACCTAAGTTCCTATTGGGCATAAGGACTTGATCAATGGCACACCTTACTCTTGGTCAAGAAGGTTTTTCAAATCCTAATATAACTATAAGTTCTTGTCAAATAGGAATTTTAATTGAAAATACAGTTTTTCAAATACACTTGTGAACAGTAACGCTAACCACGCTCCGATGCCAGCTGTAACAGAACCGACCAATTTGCACCAGATTAAGCACCGAATCGCTGCTTTCACAGAGATTACAAGTACTTAAGCTCGTACAAACCCGGTAGTCCGGAAATCTCGAAGGATTTCAAGTCATTCAACTTTAACCAAGATCGTAATAGATTAGCGTACATGCCCACAAGGTACATTCAGTTCGCACATAGTTCAAATACATCGGAGTTCAACAGTTATTACAAACCATAGTTTGAATTCAAAAGCGGAAGCAACATAGTTTTGAAACACAAGTCCTTAGTTCACAATACAGTGCCATATGCTTGATCGGTCCACAAAAGCATCAGGGAAGATAAGAGTTGACCATGCCCATGGTCTAGTCACTGCCCTCGACGGGGTACAGACAGTTCTCGCAATAGCCGAAGAAGCATTGCCCATCTGCAACAACAAGGGATAGAACCCTGAGTACGAGAAGGTACTCAGCTAGACTTACCCGTCATAAACCAGAAATAACCGACACCAAGGATTATGCAAGGCTGTATCTGGGGTTGGCCACACTTACCTTTTTGCATAAAAGCACTTTATTATTAACTAATCATCATTAGAGCATTAGCAGTCACTTTTATGTAATCAGCCTGATTATCTAGATTTGCACCTGATCTAGAGCAAACACTTGACTACTTATTCAAGCAAGAGTGACTATTTCATCAATAGCCTTTCAGATTCATCAACCATAACCATCATTAATTCCATATATTACTACGGTAACACATGCTCAGTCAAGTTACTCACTAACCAGGAGCGATGGCGATTATAATCGATTCCTACCAGCTGGGGATAAAAATGCCGCACACTCGCCCGACACACCCTGCCAGGTGGCCGTTGGCGACCACTTCAGGAGGTTCGAGAACACAACACGCGGGACGGTCATGGGCCCTTCTACACCGGGGGTTATCTCAATGCCAGGTCGCTCAAGCTATTAACTGCCCACGGTCATGCCAGGTCGATCAGGCCCTGCCTGCCCTCGGACCATGCCAGGTCGATCAGAATAGTTGCCCACGGTACATCTGAGGCCCTGGGTGTTAGGCGTCAACATCTCCGTCACCGGCTCGAAAAACCTTACTCGGCTTCACGGGAGGTACCCGCACCTGCTCCGTTAAGTGATTGACGCGTTCAAAATGACTGAGGTGTGCCTTCGTCGGTTCCTGATCGACACAGACGGGAGACTACTAGCACACAGAACCCATGTCCTGCTGCTCCTACATCCCGCCCGGTCTCAAATTAATTATCACATGGTTATCTCCATGATAGCACAAGGCTAAACATGATCAGTATCCACCTATATGCGGGAGACAGGAAATCACCCGACTTTTACCGGTCTAAGCAGGCTAAGCATAAACGAGCCTAGACTTATCAGGGATAACAAGGTAATATTTGCAGGTGGACAAGGATAAGTAATAATGCATCAACGGTAGCAATCAATTCCTATAACCTAATGCAACATCCATCATCAGGTTAATTAGAAACATTTGCAAACCGTAGGAGTTAGAATGCTCCGGGGCTTGCCTCGCTCGAAGTCGGCGGGGCGGTGATCACGGCACTCCGGCAGGTCTTCAGCGTCTCCTTCCGGGATCCCCTCCTCGGGTGTCTCCTCCTGACGCTGCTCCTCCGGCGTCTCCTGGGCTTCCACTACCGATCCTGCATGATGCGGTACATGAATGAACAACATGAATGCACATGGGATGCATGGTGATGCAACATGGAGTAACCATTCAGGAGATAAGCACATGTCATCTACTGCTACTCACTTATTTAATTCGACATACTACTTACCAAGTCTTGTTGTCACCGCATCAAAGTTGCTTAACGGGTTTATTACCCTCTAATTATTTGTAGAATTAAATCTAGTTAAATAGGCCCATAACAGTAACCTATCCTAGACAGCTTCACAAAAACCTATAAAAATTACTGGAGATCAATAACACTTAATCTAACCCTCTGTCCAAATTTCATCCCATTTGGACCTAGACTTCATCCTCTATGAAAAAGACAAATTCTATTATGGAAAGGTGCTTTGAACTACACACCCTAGCAAAAAGTGTCAAACAACAGATTTCTTATTTTTCTACTGAACTTCCTAGCATAAGAGTAATGTGCTTAAATTCTCAGGTTCGTATTCCTCATATTTTAATTACTACAAAATAAACAAGGAAACGACATTTAAGCATTTTAAAAGCTACTGTCAAATTAATTCACAGAACAACCTCATATTATATTTTTCTCTGAAACTACACATTCATACGAACCTAACAAAACTGGAATCACATTTTTCTGACTTATATATAATTAGTTATGCATTTACCAAGTTATCAGCACTTTTCTAAATTAAATAAATCTACACATAAAAGTATCACCAAAAATGCATTTAACAGTTTTCACTGATAGATCTAAACATGCTTGACCTAACAAAATTTGTTTCACAGGATTTGGACTTAAAATGAGCCTTGTAGGAATTTTTGAAGCCATTACATAATTCTGCAAAAACAAACTAAAAAGGAAACTCAAACCTAAACGTACGGACTCCAACTTGGTTCGGCCGAGGCATAAGACAAACGCTCAGCACACCCGGCGCGATTCGGCTGAGGCTCGAGGCAAGGCTTCGGCACATTCGGCGCGACTCGGCCGAGGCTCAAACACACTCAACCGATTCGGCCGAGGCTACTGACTCAACCGAGGCTCGGTGACTTAGCCGAGGCTCGAGGCAAACGCTCGGCACGCCCGGCTTACCGAGGCCTACGGCACCCAAACGCTTCCCTTTCTTTCTTTCTTGCTGCCAGTCGGGGCCCGCTGGTCAGGGCGACCAAGCTACCGAGGCCAGGCTCGGCACGTTACCGTGCGAGGCCAGGCTCGGCGGTCAACGGCGGAGTTTTGCGCCGTGGTCGTTGACCGGCCCTAGCTCGTCGACGGCGACACTTCTGGCGACACGGAGACCATTACTGGGTGCGGGTTTGCGAGGCGAACACAACTAACCGACTCGCTGAGACAGAGGGATACCGGAGCAAGCTCGACGGCGGCCATGGCGGAGCGGCGGCTCTGGCGACTCGGCGGCGGAACTCTTCCCGGCGGCTTGCGACTCGGCGAGACTAACACTAGCCTAAGCAAGTCACAAGTGACCTATTGGAGCAACTCCCGGGCTTCGGCATCCCCGGCATTGTCCGGCGCGATGCACGGCGGCGGTCCATGGCGGACACAGCGCGACTGGCCCGCGGTCCGGCGAACTCAGGACACGAGAGAGGTCTCCATCTGACTCTAAGCTACTACGACGGTAGAGAAGACTAGAACATGGCTCAGCTCAGGGTAGCATGGCCGGAGATGACCGGTCCACGTGAAGGTCACGGTGGCGGCCATGGCGGAAGCTTGCGGATGGCGTCCGCTGTTCCGGCAGCTAGAGAGGGAGAGAGGGGAAACCAACCCTTACCGGAGAAAGAGGAGACCAGGGCGGAGGAACTGGCGAGAGGAATTGGACGGCGGCGCACGGTGGAGCGAGTAATCGCTCGCCGAGGTTCGGCGGGCGGCGGCGGCGCTTTGCTTTCTCCCCTTTTCCCGCTCGAACGCCGGCGAGAGCAGAGAGCGAGAGAGAGGCGCGAGCGCGGGGAACAGAATGGAGGGAGGAGCGGGTTCGGACAGGGCGAGGGCGAAGGCATGCTTGCCACGCCGCGCGCGGACGCTGGCTTGGCCGGCCGTCGAGCGCCACGCGGCGGCAACGTCCTGGCGCTGTCGGCCACGACGCCGCGCGCGCGCGCCGGCACGGCACGGCCCGGCCCGATTCAGTGCCATCAGGCCGACTGACGGCCAGACTTTGAGCGCGATTAACTCCTAATCCATTTGATGAAAAGCTAAACCACTTGCTCCATTGCTTAGAGCTACATACCGACTACCACTTTGGTTACAAGATTGATCTTTGGTTCGGCCTAGATTGCTCCCGAGAAAGCTCCAAAGATGGCTAGATGAAACTGTTTTGGGCAGTTAGGACTTAGAGAATTTTCTAAGTCTAAACTCCCTCAAATCTGCCTTGTGGGTCCCAAAACACCTTGTTAAACTCATTTTCATGAGTTGGGCCTTAAACAACTTTTGTTCTACTCTAAATTCTACACACTTTTGGTTAAGGGCCCACAGCCATGCAAAGCTTCTATCAAGAAGGTCTTAGTTAGTCAAACAAAAGGACTCCTAGGGCTCTATTAAGGCAACTAGGGTTAGAGACTTGGTTAGCCAACATGACCAACATAAACCTAGCTTCATTTTGACTCCTCAACAAGGTTCAACTACTAAGGAGACTTAAACACTCCACAAACAAGACACACAAGCATTCAATCAAGCATAGCATCACAAAAGGTCACATGAAATGACACTTAACAAAAGAAAGAATGCAACATGAAATGATGATGCTTTATGCTCATGAGATGTCAAATTATGCACTTAGGGTTGCTTAACACCTAGGGTGTTACAGCCCTCCCCTCCTTAAAGGAATCTCGTCCCGAGATTTGAGTTACTAACCAGTCCTTATAAAACTGTGGATATACTTCCTTTAGATAGTCTTCCGTTTCCCAAGTGGCATCTCGGTCGTCTTGTTCACTCCAAGATACTTTATATTGCTTCGAGATTCTTCCGCGAGTTACCCTTTCTTTCTCGTCGAGTACTCGATATGGCTTCACCGGGTAAGTAAGGTCGGATTGTAACTTGATATTGGCCGGTTGTACTTCCTCTTCTGGAACTCGAAGACATTTCTTTAGTTGTGACACATGGAAAACAGGGAATATAGCCTTTAAATGTTCAGGTAACTGTAGTTGATAAGCTACCTTCTCCCTCCTTTCCATTATCCTGTAGGGTCCCACAAACCTTGGCGCTAACTTTCTTTTCACGCCAAAACGTCTAACTCCTTTCATGGGTGATACTTTCAAATACACATAGTCACCTACTTTGAATTCAA
>CM019828.1:132467043-132497385 GCA_009763385.1 Coix lacryma-jobi var. lacryma-jobi
AACTGCGGGTGCATCGAATAATGGATTTCAATGATTTGAAAATTGTTATTGTGTTCTTGAGTGTATGTTGAGGCCAAATCCAAAAACTTACCCTAGGTTTCGATCAACGTGCTCACGGGGCAACGCCTCCAAATTACGTGTGGACGGTTTTTTAATTATAGAAAATGCAAATGAATTCCGAAAATCGCGAAACTTGGCGAGATGTTGTTACATCATATGTGTATGCCGTGAAAAAATTTGAGAAAGTTTCGAGCAAGTTGTCACGTACGATGCTTATGAACCAGTACATCTCAGCATCCTCTCACATGTGATCACATGTTGAGATGTACTGGTTTGTAAGCATCGTACGTGACAACTTGCTCGAAACTTTCTCAAATTTTTTTCACGGCATACGCATATGATGTAACAACATCTCGCCAAGTTTCGCGATTTTCGGAATTCATTTGAATTTTCTATAATTAAAAAACCGTCCGCACGTAATTTAGAGGCGTTGCCTCGTGAGCACGTTGATCGAAACCTAGGGTCAGTTTTGGATTTGGCCTCAACATACGGTTAAGAACAAGAATAATATTTTTAAATCATGAAAATTCATTATTCGATGCACCCGCAGTTCAAACTTGCGTCTTTTGAAAAAATTCAAGAAAATGAAAGAAAGTCAAAAAATTTAACAAAAAGTTTTGAAAAACTGTCAAATTCGAACATATTGACAGTGGTAGTGTGGGGATGACCCACAAAAAATTTGGTGTCAAAATTTCAAAAAAATAAAATAAACCTTTGCCGAGTGTCAGCCCTGACACTCGGCAAAGAGCATCTTTGCCAAGTGCCGTGCCAGCTGGCACTCGGCGAAGACTGGCCTGGCTGGCCGTTGTGTGTCTGCCACGTGGCCCTCTTTGTCGAGTGCCAGATCGGCTGGCACTCGGCAACGAAAGGACCTTTGCCGAGTGTCAGCCGATCTGGCACTCGGCAAAGTCGTTCGAAATTAAAAAAAAATACAAAACGGCCTTTCGGCCACCCACACACGCACACGCACCCGCACCCGCACACAAAGCTCTGCCCGCCGGCCGAGCCACGGCCCGGCCCACGCGCCCCGGCCCGCCCCGCCCCGCCGCGCCCACGCCCGCCGCCGCGCCACCACGGCCCCCACCCCGCCCCGCCCCGCGCCCCCGGCCCCGCCCCCCGCCCCGGCGCCCCCGGCCCCGCCCCGCCGTGCCCCCCGGGCCGCGCCCCCGGCCTCCGCTCCCCCCGCCCCGGGCCGCGCCGCTCGGCCCCGCCGTGCCCCGGCGCCCCGGCCCGGGCCCGCCGTGCCGAGGAGGAGGAGAGGAGGACAGGAGGAGGAGAGGAGAGGAGGAGGTGGAGGAGGAAGAGGAGGAGGAGGTGGAGGAGGAGAGGAAGAAGAGGAGGAGTGGAGAAGAGAGGAGGACAAGGAGGAGAATAGTGGCCCCGTCGTCAAGCCGCTTCGGTCGTCCCCGTGGCCGTCGCCGAAGCTCGTTCTTGCTCTTCTCGTCGCGAAGGTATGCCCCTATGTAGTTAGTAAATAGTTAGTAGTTAGTAGTAGTAGTAGTGTTAGTGTTAGTGTTAGTAGTAGTGTTAGTGTTAGTAGTAAAGTATATGGCTCATCTTGGTACTATTGTGATTGTTGGCCTTCGTGACTATGTCTGCTATACATGTGGTTGTTGGCCTTCGTGCCAACGTTTTCTGCAGGTTTTGGGAAACCTCGCCGTGCAGGGGAGGTGCTGCCGAAATTTTTGGTCGAAACTAACCATATGCTTTTTTTTTGGCAGGAGGAGGACCCGTCGGAGGGACTCGGCGACCCCGATCGTCTTCGTCAGCGTTGCGGGTCTGCCTGCACCGCGTCGTCTCGCCACTGCCCCGACTCACCACTGCCCCGCTACCCTGACCTCACCGACACCTTAGGTATAACCCCTCTATCCGTATCCTTAGGTATCTGATCTTTGGTCGCGTAACCTAGTTAGACGTCTCCCGTTCGAAAGAGATACAGTCTTAGATATTCAGTCCTTTGCATATCTGCGACCGTATCTCTTCGAATTGTCCACATATTTTGGACAGCCCGCGGATGCGTAGATGAGCTAGTTTTCATGTTCTGCTCCTGTCAGAGTCAGAGTTTCGGCACCACCTCCTCGTTGTTCTCCGGATACACTCTCCCTGCCAGGACGTGTATCGGGAGAACAGCGAGGAGGTGTTGCCAAAATTCTGTCTCGGGTAGGAGTAGAACATGGAAACTAACCCATCTGCGCATCCTCGGGTGGGATTAGGACCTATCCTTCTCCTATTAGATGGTAGGAACGTCGTGTAGATGCAATTGCTGGTTTTATTACTCGCTTACATATGTATATTGCCAGAGGATGGATAACCGTGACTAGATGTACACGGGCCACGCAAGTAAGAGCACAGAATGGGTTACTAAGACCAATGCTTTCTTAGAGCATGCGTTTGGTCGGCTGCTAAAGGGTCGAGTCGGATGCCGTGTCCCTGCAGCAAATGTGGGAACAAGAAAAGAAAATATAAGAATAACGTGGGGGTAGATCTTTACAAGTACGGATTCGTTGAAAACTATACTTGTTGGGTCCACCATGGTGAAGCCGATCGGATTAGAGAGGAGGTGGTGAGACAACGTCTCGAGGAGTATGATGGAGATGCCGGGGTAGCAGACATGATGGGAGACTTTCAAGAGGCTCAATTCGGTGAAGGATTGGAGGAGCCAGAGGACACCGCAAAGGCGTTCTACGACATGATGTCTTCGGCACAGAAGCCCTTCATGAAAAGACAATGGTTTCACAATTGGATGCCATTGGACGCCTAATGGGGTTCAAGTCCCAGTATAGCTTCAGTCGAGACGCCTTCGATGGCATGTTGGCAATTTTGGGCACCCTGTTGCCGGAGGGTCACATTCTGCCGAAGAACACGTACGAGTCACAGAAACTTCTTCGTGCACTTAAGATGTCGTATGAGCAGATCCATGCTTGTCCAAAAGGGTGCGTCCTATTCAGGAAAGATCACGAGAAAGCAACACACTGTCCAAAGTGCAAAGCCTCTAGGTATGTGGAGGTAGACCATGGAGATGGCAAGAAGGAACAACTTAATATCCCCGAGATGGTCCTACGGTACCTTCCTTTCATACCTAGGATCCAATGACTGTACATGACAGAGGACTCTGCGAAACAGATGACATGGCACAAGAATGGCAAAAGATACAATCCTGACAAGATGGTACACCCATCGGATGGTGAAGCATGGAAGCACTTCGATGCCATGCATCCTGGCAAAGCTATGGAGGCTCGAAATGTACGTGTGGCGCTAGCGACAGATGGGTTCAACCCGTATGGAATGATGGCGGCCCCGTACACTTGTTGGCCTGTGTTCGTGATCCCCCTCAATCTCCCTCCCGGTGTTATGTTTGACCCTAAGAACGTATTCTTGTCACTGATAATTCCTGGACACCCGGGGAAAAATATGGGTGTGTTCATGGAGCCTTTGTTGGATGAATTGTTCGAAGCTTGGGAAAACCCGGTACTGACATATGACCGAGCAACAATGAAGAACTTCAAAATGCATGTGTGGTACCAGTACTCCCTGCATGACTTCCTGGCGTATGGCTTATTCAGCGCTTGGTGTGTTCATGGGAAGTTCCCATGCCCAATATGCAAGGCAGCTGTGAAGTTCACTTGGTTGAAGAAGGGAGGGAAGTATTCTTCATTCCACCAACATCGTCAATTCTTGCCTCTTGACCATCCGTTCAGACGTGACATCGAGCACTTCAGGAAAGGTGTTCAAGTCACCAACCCCATTCCTCAGTTCAAGAGCGGTTCCAAGGTCCGTGCCGAAATAGAGGCTCTGAAGTTTGATAAAGACAACGGTCGTTTTTTCGGGTACGGAGAGGAACACATGTGGACCCATATATCGGCTTGACTAGACTCCCCTATTTCAATGACCTTCTTTGTCCGCACTACATCGATGTAATGCACACAGAAAAGAATATCGCTGAGGCACTCTTTGCAACACTCATGGACACAGAAAAGTCAAAGGACAACGTTAAGGCCAGACTGGACCTGCAAGAGATGTGCGATAGACCAAAGCTAGTGATGAGGGCTCCTGGTGCTGGCAAGAAATGGAAAAGAGGTCCGGCCGATTATATATTGAAAAGAGACCATAGGAAGAAAGTACTACAGTGGATCCAGGCCTTAAGGTTCCCTGATGGGTATGCGGCGAATCTGAGGAGGGGAGTGAACTTGTCTACCACATATGGATCGAGCGGCTCCTTCCTGCGATGACCCGGGGATACCTCCCTGAGCCTGTGTGGCGCGTGCTGGCAGAGTTGAGCTATTTCTTTCGCCAGCTTTGTGCCAAGGAGCTATCTTATGACGTGATTGCTAACCTAGAGGAAGTGGCACCTGTGTTGATCTGCAAGTTGGAGATGATCTTTCCACCCGGCTTCTTCCTGCCGATGCAGCATCTGATTTTGCACCTACCGTACGAGGCACGGATGGGGGGCCCGTGCAGTGCCATTGGTGCTTTCCAGTCGAGAGATGTCTAAAGGTTCTTCGGAAAAAGTGTAGAAATAAAGCCAAAATAGAGGCTTTTATGGCAGAAGCATTTATTCTGGAGGAGGTGTCGAACTTCACAACAACATATTATAAGGATAACCTTCCTAGCGTGCACAATCCACCCTCTCGTTACAACATCGACGAGAGTTTATCGAACCTCAGCCTTTTCAAAGGCCAACTCGGACGAGCAAGCGCATCGAGGACCAAGATGTTGCGGCATGATGAGTGGCACACTATCATGTTGTATGTGTTGTTGAACCTTGACGAAGTGACTCCTTATGTGCAGTAAGTTCTCAATGAGCTTGTTACATGCGCCGTCTATTGATTCGACCTCCTTGTTTTTAAGGAAATTTATTGATGAATACTGGAGAGAGGATAGAGAACCTTCCACTGAAGAACAAGACCGTCTTCTCAAAAATGGTGTGCCCGATTTCATTTCGTGGTTTAGTACAAAGGTACCACCCAACTAACCTTGTATTTCATTTCATTTCTTGTTTCATTTGATGAAACGATCTACCCTGTCTCAACTTACAGGCCCACACAGATGCGGAAATGATGGATGAGTTGAAACAGGTTGCCAATGGCTTCGACTATAGGGTCAAGTCATTCACCATTTATGATGTGAATGGCTATCGCTTTCACACAAGCAGCTACGAGCAGAGTCGGCCCAATCGAAAGACCACGAATACCGGAGTTCGTACGCCTGGCACCGATGAGCACGACTATTACGGCATAGTCGAAGAAATATATGAGCTCAACTTTGAGCGTACATATGAGCTCAACTTTGAGCGTACCAAAGCTATTAATCCAGTGGTATTCAAATGTCATTGGTTCAATCCTGATGTCACGAGAAGAGCACCTGAGATTGGGCTAGTCGAAATTCGATAGGACTCCGTTTACAAGGGAGATGATGTCTATATTGTGGCTCAACAGGCCACACAAGTTTATTATCTCCCATGGGCGTGTCAAGAAGACAACAATCTTATGGGTTGGTACCTTGTGTAGTTAGTATCACCGCGCCGTAAAGCGCCTCTCCCAAACGATGATGATTACAACTTCGACCCAAACACATATAGCGGAGAGTTTTTTCAACCCTAGGGGCTAGAAGGGAGGTTTGACATTGACATTTTTGAGCTGATGGACATGGAAGAAGACGATGACAATGATATTGATGAGGACGAGGGTGATGAGGTGCACAATGCCAAGGACTTAAGAATGCTTGAGCGATTACAGTTTGGTGGTGACATTGATGAGGACGAGGGTGATGGAGACGACGCCGATTGTTTTGACAATATTGACAGTGATGACGACACACGTGTGCCACGAGCCAACACACGAGGGGCACTAGCCACTGACAATCACGGAGATAATTTTTAATTCATGTAATGTTATATTGTTATAATTATTTTGCAATTATGTTTTGTTCATTTTGTATCTCTTTATAAATACTTATCGTTTATATATGCTAATTGATTTTATCTTTGTAATGGCAGGCACTCGACAAAATGCCGGGCGGAAGGCGGCAACAGCGGCGGGTCAACTCGCGCTACCAGAGGTCCAGCTCACCACCCACCGCAGCCGAGGAGCCGTCGACGAGGAGGGCGAGGTCCGGCCGCCCCCGCGGACGTCCTAGGAGGGAGCCGACTCCCGACCCGACTCCCGACCCGACTCCCGACCCGGCGGAGACCTCCTCGGACGACGACCAGGGGGACGCCAGAGGGACGACCAGGAGGATGTCGGACGACGACACCACTTCCTCAGACTCGGCGGGTGGCCAGGGGGGCCAGAGGGGACGAGGGTGCCGAGATCGTAGGTGCCTCAGGAGGGGGTTCCACTTCCTCTGCTTCGAGCAGAGTGTACTTGCGTGGCCCCTCGCAGCTCCCGCAGCAGCGTCTCGCACCTAGCCGCCATCCGGTGATTCGACCTTACGGCGACAAGTAAGTTACCATTAATGTTTTCACTACTTGTTCACATGACATGTTCAAAATTGAACTTCCGACTAACAGTTGTTCTTAATGACTCATGCAGGAACTGGGAACTTGTAGCAGGTGGCAAGACACGCCATATCAATGGCATGTTAAGTCTTCTGATTCGGAAGAACTACCCTGGCTTGGTCACCTACGCTGGGGTTAGGTCACCGCCCTGGACGTGGGACCACTTCGGTGCCGCTCCGGACCCCACGTACACCACCGTTGCAGCGCGGATTAGGGCCGAGTTCTGGGTGAGTCTTGCTCGCACAACATTTCTCAATGATACGTATTTGTTGGACGTTCTTGAAATAATGAAAGGGTACATGTTATCTTTATGCAGGAGTACTTTGCGTGCGAGGCGGGGAGAGAGGCCGAGGCGTTGCACGTGCAGGACAGGGTCTGCAGGTCTCGGCTCGCGGATATGTACCACGAGGCGCGGTTCCAGTGCTTCATCAACTACAACGCCGACATGTTAGGGAAGGCGGTGAAGAAGTCGGATGCTAGGCAGATGATGCTCACTAGGGAGACCGACCTCACTATGGAGCAGTACATCCAGGTACGTACAAAATAGTAATACTGATTGGTCCATCCATCACTTAGCGGCTCTTCTAACATATTAAATACTTATTGTCTTGCAGTTCTGTCCTGGTTGGTGCGCCAATCACCTAGACTGTTGGGTGGCCATTGTGGACAAGTGGAGATCGGAAGAGTGGTACGAGAGGCACAGTGCTCGCCGAGACTGCCGCCTGCAGATGCCTGGGGTGCCACACCACCAAGGCAACCTTAGCCTCGTTGTGTACGCCGACAGATGGGTATGCTCTACTGATTTTTTTTTATTCTAACACTCAATTACTCATTACTTGTAATCATCTATGTTTTCATTGCAGTCCCAGTCGCATGGTGGTGAGGAGTGCCTCCCTTTCAAGGCGTACCACTTGTCGCACCAGGGCAAGGCGACTGCAGCGAGCACCAGTACAACCCAAACGTCGGGCCCGAGGCATTCACCAACACGAACGCCTACACCAAGGTCACCGAGTACACCACTGCGGCTCGTGAGCACCATGGGGAGTACTTCGATCCGGCCACCCAGCCCCTAGATACAGACCTGGTGATGAGGCTGGGAGGAGGGAAGCAGCACGGCCGGGTACTGGATAGCCAACAGTGCAGTCGACTCGTCCTCTGTTCCCAACCTCGCTGAGATTCGAGCTGCCAGCACGAGCTCCTCCGTCCCCATACGACCTCGGCAGCCGACCTCACAGCAGATGATGGCAGCACTTCAGGTAAGTACTTGTTCTATTCGTCGTTCATTACTTTTACACATATACCTTGTCTTTGCATTGTTTAAACCTTACGGGACGAATTTTGCAGGCCCAGATGCAGGCCCAGGCGGACCAGATGCAGAGGTTGCAGGCCATGCACGAGGCCGAGGCGGCGGCCCATCGTCGCGACTTACTGGCCGTCCAGCAGCGGGAGGCGCAGAGGACGCAAGACATAGCTCACTTCTTTGGGAGCCTGAACATCCCGGGTGTTGTCGTGCCTCCCTCGCTGCTCACTCCTTTTGTGCCTCCTGTTACTCCTACGACAGAGACTCCGGTGAGTATATATGGTTGTTTATATTTCTTTAACTTTTATGGCTGTCCTAACGAATTTGCTTCTCCTTTGTGCACTCACAGTCGGAGGGTTCGGCACCGACTCCTCAACCTGGCCTTCCTCCGCACACTCTGCACATCACTGGTGGCCCTCCTCCGCAGCCTGGGTGGCTCCCCGGTGGCCCTCCTCCGCCCTATGGGTGGCCAGGTTACCCTTCTCCGCAGTCAGGGTACACCGGGTCGCCATCTGGACCTCCACCGCCTGGGTGGCAAGGTTGGCAAGGTGGTCCTTCGGGCGGGTCGCGGGACGCGTGGCAAGGTGGGGGTTCTTCACAATCTGAACACCAAGGTGAGCAGTGATGGCCGACTTAGATTTGTCATGGACTTGTGAGATGGATGTGATGGACTTGTGAACTTGTGATGGACTTGTGATAAACTTGTGAGCTTGTGATGCATGGAGACTGAACATGTGATATTTGTTTGAAATAGATATGTATGTGATATATGGATGTGTGATATATATGCATGTGATATTTGTCTGAAATGGAATATGGATGTGTGATATGTGATATGTTTTCTGTCAAGGAAAATAAAAACAGAAAAAAATCAACTTTTCCCAACTTTGCCGAGTGCCACACTCGGCAAAGAGGCCACGACACTCGGCAAAGCTGGGCAAATTTTGCCCAGGCCGGCCTCTTTGCCGAGTGTCTTGACCATGACACTCGGCAAAGAGGCCCCCTTTGCCGAGTGTCGGCCCACGTGGCACTCGGCAAAGAGGCCACGTTTGCCGAGTGCCGGCCCACGTGGCACTCGGCAAAGAGGCCCTCTTTGCCGAGTGCCTGCACACGTGGCACTCGGCAAAGAGGCCCCCTTTGCCGAGTGCCGGCCAACGTGGCACTCGGCAAAGGAGGCCTCTTTGCCGAGTGCCAGTCCGCCAGGCACTCGGCAAAGCGGTCGTCAAGTGACGATTCCCGTTTGCATCGCCGAGTGCTGACCTGGCACTCGGCGAAGCCTTTGCCGAGTGCCAGATATTTGGCACTCGGCAAAGAAATCTTTGCCGTTATATTCTTCGCCGAGTGCCCTTCGCCGAGTGCGGCACTCGGCGAAGGCTTCGCCGAGTGCGAAAGGGCCTTCGCCGAGTCCTTCCAGCACTCGGCAAAGCCTGGACCTCCTGTAGTGCATCTATGCAAATCTCAACGGCAATGGAAGTCATGTGAGGAAAGGAACGAAGGCGTAACTTGCAAATGCATGCATCCATGCATATATCAGAACACTGAGTAAGGTGATTCTCTCCTGATGTTTTGATTTGATTGGCCGGAGAAGAGAACATTTTTTTTCTTCCGTGAGAAAAACCGAGAGTACCGTGTGTGTGAATGACGATTGCGGGAGGGTGATATGGGCGTGATTGAGGCATGGATCCCATGCTTGTTATCGGGTAAACGTTGATACTCTGTTTTTTTAGTTGTAGAGATAGAAATAGAAATAAAAAAGACACCGCTACCAAAAAAAACATTAAGAAGGAAGGCGGCCTATTAGCTAGCCACCTTTGCGAAATGATGTCAATTAACTATTTCCAGAGGCAGACAGACAAAAAAGACTTTACAGGGGAAGACGTTTATTAATGGTCTAGTCACTACGGGAGAGACAAAATTTCCCGAGTGTGGTAGGCTTCCTCGAGAGCCAAAAATCGGGCACTCGGGAAAGCCAATCTTCCCCGAGTGTTGCACTCGGGGAAGAGTGCCGCAGAGTGCCTGGCACTCGGTAAAGATCGGCAGCACTCGGTAAAGATCGGCACTCGGGGAAGGCCCTCTTCCCCGAGTGCAACACTCGGGGAAGAGCGGTGCTCGAGGAAGAAAAGTGTAACTTGACGGCCAATCCTTCCACGTCGTTATGATTTTTTTTAAAAAAAAACTTCCCCGAGTGCTAAGCTTTGGCTCTCGAGGAAGCTAACCTCTTCCCTGAGTGCCTCTTCCTGGCACTCGGGCCTCTTTCTCGCACTCGGGGAAGAATTTTTCTTTTTTGTTTGTTTTTTTGGCCCCATATTTTTTGTGAGCCCTTCCCACATTATTTAAAACTCCTTGTTCAAATTTGGGACAAATTTGACTTTGTTTGGTATATTTCATTAGTTTTTTTGTTTCGATGAATTTTTTTGCATACTTCAAATTCGAACTGCAGGTGCATGAAATAATGAAATTTGGCGATTTAAAAAATGATATTCATGATATTTGGTGTATGTTGAGGTCATATCTAGGAAGTCACATGAAATGTCGAGCATCTTGTTGCCATAACATGATGAACAACTTGGTTGAAAAGTGTATTAAATTATATAAAATTTGAACGAAGTCTGAAAATTATGAAACTTGTCGAGGAGTCATACTATCATGAGTAGAGGCTGTGGTAAAAAATGAGAAAGTTTCGAGTAAATTACGACGTCGGATACCTAAAACCCAGACATCTCCACGTGTTATCACAAATTTCTACGTGTGATAGCATGTGGAGATGTCTGGGTTTTAGGCATCCGACGTTACAACTTACTCGAAATTTTCTCATTTTTTTACCACAGACTCTACATGTGATAGCATGACTCCCCGACAAGTTTCGTAATTTTTGGACTTCATTCAAATTTTATATAATTTAAATACACTTTTCTCACCAATTGTTCGTCATGTTATGGCAACAAGATGCTTGATATTTCATGTGACTTCCTGGATACGGCCTCAACATACACCAACTATCATGAATATTATTTTTTGAATCATCAAATTCCATTATTTTATGCACCTGCAGTTCAAATTTGAAGTATGCAAAAAAAATTCATCGAAACAAAAAAACTAATGAAATATACTGAACAAAACTCAAATTTGTCCTAAATTTGAACAAGAAGTTTGAAATAATGTGAGAAGGCCTCACAAAAAAATGGGGCCAAAAAAAAGAAAATTTCTTCCCCGAGTGTCGTCTCTGGCACTCGGGGAAGAGGCCCTTTCCCGAGTGCCAAGACGTGACACTCGGGGAAGCTGGCCTCTGCCTGACACTCGGGGAAGGGTCTCTTCCCCGAGTGCCAGGCAGAGGCACTCGGGGAAGATTTTTTCAAATTTTGAATTTTGAAATTTTGAAAAAAGTCTCGGATAGAAAACGCTCTAAACGAAAGTTGTAGATGTCAAAAAGTTATAAAACTCTGTAGTTGACAAGTTTTTTATTTAAAATCATCTAGTTGCTGATAATTGCGTTTGAAGTTTGAAGTTTGAAATTTGAAATTTGAAATTTTGAAAAAAGCCTCGGATGGAGAAACATTCTAAACAAAAGTTATAGATCTAGAAAAGTTATGAAACTTTGTAGTTGACAATTTTTTCATTTGAATTTGTTTAGTGCCTCAAACAATCAATTTACAGTCGGTTTGTTATAATATGTGGGGAACCGAAATGAGTTATAGACACAAATGATGAATTGGTGTAGTGGTAGAGGCGCGCGCATGTGAAGCTGGAGGTCTCGGGTTCAAAACCTGAGAAATGCAAAGTGTGAAAAGGTGCAAAAAATATTAAAATAATAGATGGACTAGAGTGGGACACTCTTTGGATTAAAAAATATTTTTTGTTATTTTTTTAGGTTTATTTTTTTCGGTTTTTCGAAAATAACTGTTCGTAAATGGCTTCGCCGAGTGCAACTCTTCCCCGAGTGTTGCACTCGGGGAAGAAAATTAAAAAGAAAAAAGAAAACGGCGTCCGCTATCAGCAACGGCGTCAATTCTTCCCCGAGTGCCAGCACAGCACTCGGTGAAGCCTTCCCCGAGTGTACGATTTTTGGCACTCGGAGAAGGCGTCTTTACCGTGAGAAGAATAGCCGGAGGCTCTTCACCGAGTGTTGCACTCAGGGAAGGCTTCCCCGAGTGCAACTGCCCCTTATTCCCTTGTGCAACTGACACTCGGGAAGTTTGGCTCTCCCATAGTGAGTTATTTACAGAGCCCGTCATTGTCGTTAACAAACCTATGCAAATATACTGATGTCAATGGTGAGTTTCGTTGCGTTGTTTCCAAGACTGTCATGTCATATGAAATATTGTTTCCAAGACTGTCATGTAATATGAAATAAAAAGAAATTTGAATAAAACTCTCTATTGAGAGTTTCATTCTAGAGTTTCATAGATATTAAATTTCATGACTCATAAAGAGTTGGTATTCGTGTCAAGAGAGTTTCATTTCATGTCTCTCTTATTTAATACACTGTCATGTCATCAAAAACGCTTATTTAATGTGCATGAAACCTCCTATAAACTCCATTGACAATGAGAGTTTCATTTGAGTTTCATTTGCATTAAATATACTGCCACCTGAGAAATGCAAAGTGTGAAAAGGTGCAAAAAATATTAAAATAATAGATGGATGGTGTGGCTGACTAGAGTGGGACACTCTTTGGATTAAAAAATATTTTTTGTTATTTTTTTAGGTTTATTTTTTTTGGTTTTTTGAAAATAACTGTTCATAAATGGCTTCCCCGAGTGCAACTCTTACCCGAGTGTTGCACTCGGGGAAGAAAATTAAAAAAAAAAAGAAAAAAGAAAACGGCGTTCGCTATCAGCAACGGCGTCAATTCTTCCCCGAGTGCCAGCACAGCACTCGGTGAAGTCTTCCCCGAGTGTACGATTTTTGGCACTCGGGGAAGACGTCTTTACCGTGAGAAGAATAGCCGGAGGCTCTTCCCCGAGTGTTGCACTCAGGGAAGGCTTCCCCGAGTGCAACTGCCCCTTATTCCCCGAGTGCAACTGACACTCGGGGAAGTTTGGCTCTCCCGTAGTGAGTTATTTACAGAGCCCGTCATTGTTGTTAACAAACCTATGCAAATATACTGATGTCAATGGTGAGTTTCGTTGCGTTGTTTCGAAGACTGTCATGTCATATGAAATATTGTTTCCAAGACTGTCATGTAATATGAAATAAAAAGAAATTTGAATAAAACTCTCTATTGAGAGTTTCATTCTAGAGTTTCATAGATATTAAATTTTATGACTCATAAAGAGTTGGTATTCGTGTTAAGAAAGTTTCATTTCATGTCTCTCTTATTTAATACACTGTCATATCATCAAAAATGATTATGTGGCAGTATATTTAATACAAATGAAACTCTCATTGTCAATGGAGTTTTATAGGAGGTTTCATGCACATTAAATAAGGTGTCACATCAGCTTTTTGCATGAAACTAGGAGGAGAGAGAAATTAAACGTTTCATCCCACGAAACCTTTGAGCGTTGTTTACAAAACGGTGAAATATTGGTGAAACCTCCATTGAGAGCGTCATTGTGTTTCATCCTATACAATACGCGCGGCTCGAGAAAGCAAACAAAGAGAGAAAGAGGGATCATTGGACCATGAAGCATATGACACTGTGTATTAAAACTGTACATTGAAGGAGAGATCTATTTTATTTGTGATCATTTGTCTTGGAAACCGAGAGATGAAACTGTGTATTAAGACTGGTCTTAGGCTAGTCTCACTTAGGGTTGTATCTCTCAGTTTTCAATATACTCAAATTTTAGAAATATTTTAGAAGAGTTTCATCTCCCAAAGAACTCTCTCCACTCCTATAAATCTCTCTTATCACCTCTCCGTCCTATTAATAGTGTCAAAGCAATGAGGGTTGCACGTACTGGTGCCGAATCTATCTGGTTGATGAGGCACGCTGCACCGCGCGCAGCGCAGCTCGGCGAGACGGTCGATCTTCTGACTGTTTTGATTGGTTGCCCATCATTGCCTGCTCGCTTCCCGTGGTCCTTCTGTACTTGCTTGACACACTACTACAAAAAACATTTGTAGCAATGTCTCACTTTTTTTTATAGGGACGGCTCTATATAGAGCCGTCCTTACAAATGCCCCCAGACGAACCGCCTCGACAAATCCATTTGTAAGGGCGGCTATTTGTTATGAGCCGCCCCTACAAATAGCTCGGATTTGTAGAGACGGCTCAATATCCAGCCGCCCCTACAAATCCTATTTCTAGAGACAGTTCTATATTTAGCCGGCCCTATAAATAGACGCCGAATAATTAAATTAAGTATTTAAATTTATTTTTTTCAAATAATCTCAAATGAAGAAACAACCAAAACAAAAGTTGTAGGTCTTAAAAAGTTATAGAACTTTGATGTATACAACATTTTTATTTGAATTCATCTTGTGATAAAAATCTATGTTTGAATTTGTCAATTTAAAATTCAAATTTTTTAAATTACCTCGAATGGATAAACAATCTAAATAAAAGTTGTAGATCTTAAAAAGATACACAACTTTGTAGTTGACCACTTTTTTATTTGAATTCATCTTGTCATAGAAATCTACTTTTGAATTTGTCAAATTTAAAATTCAAATTTTTTAAATTACCTCGGATGGAAAAACAACCTAAATAAAAGTTTGTAGATCTTAAAAAGTTACACAATTTTGTAGTTGATCACTTTTTGATTTGAATTCATCTTGTCATAAAAATCTATGTTTGAATTGTCAAATTTAAAATTCAATTTTTTTAAATTACCTCGGATGGAGAAACAACCTAAATAAAAGTTGTAGATCTTGAAAAGTTACACAACTTTGTAGTTGACCACTTTTTTGATTTGAATTCATTTAGGGTCTCGAACACTTAATTTAAACTCAATTTAGTATAATATGAGTAGACCCGAAATCTAATATAGACACAAGTGATGGTGTGGTGCAGTAGTAGAAGAGGGTACGCGCGGAGGTGAGGTCGTGAGTTCGAATCTCACATTCTGCAAATGCAAGAAATGCGCGTAAAAAATGGCTGTGACTTCACAAAAATAGCAAAGATGGGTGGGCTGGATGGTTGGGGTCGTTCCCTGATTAAAAAAATGTTTTGCTATTTTTTCGGGGTTTTTTTCTATTTTTTTAGGTTTTTTTAAAAATCTAGAATCGTTATTTTGAAAATGATTTGTACCTACAAATCGATTTCTAGAGACGGCTGGCCAACCGCCCCTATAAATTTGTGATTTGTAGAAACGGTTGGGTAGAGGCGGCTGACCCAACCGCTCCTAGAAATCTTCTCGAGCCGCCTCTACAAAGGCTTTTTTGTAGTAGTGACAGTAACGTAAACAGATCACGAGTCAGAATACGTCTCCCGAACCCAAAGATGGCGAGTCCACTTTACCTTGAGTGCTCCACTAATTGCTCAGAGGCTCAAATAGAGCGAGTTGTACATACACTAGTATTTGATAATAATCCACGGGCTCATGGGCAAGCTTGTTTGGATCAATTAGTACTAAAAATTAGCTAGCTAAGGATCTGTTTGGATCCTAATTATAAGGACTAAACATGAATTAATTTTGACCTATTAGCAACTCTAAACTTTATTGTTAGCAACTCTAAATGCTAATGGAACTAATAATGTTAGCAGCTCTCTGCTAGCAGGTTTATTGGTAGGTCTGTTAGATATTAGTATTAATTTTAGCGGCTAATTTTAGTGCTATAATGGATTCAAACATGTCCTAAACTATTCGTCTCGGGTGGCATGGATAGATTCGATGACATTGTTAGCCTAACCAAATAGTAGTAAACAAGAACAAGAGAAGTACAGCAACCTGGACTTATCTAAGTCTTGAGGACCGTGGAACAGATCATGTACATCAGACGCTTGCGATTAAAAGAAAAGATACGCAGAAGAGTTTTGACATGTTGCCACCATGTCGACATTCCGCGTCATTTAAGATGAGATCGATAGGCCTCATGATGCATGCATTATTCTGACCTTGACGATGGTTTATAGTAACCTATGCGCAATGTACGTAGTGGCATGCGTGCACACGTATCTCTAGTGGCTTGCTATATACTTAACGCCATTTCAATTGGTCGCAAAAAATTTGGAGAAAAGTTTACGTAACACTTTCGTTGTCATTTATCAAACTTTGTTTAAAATGGACTAACTAGACTCAAAAGATTTGTCTCGACATGTACATACTAAAAGTACAAACTAAAAGTACAATTAGTTTATTTTTTAACTACATTTAATGATATGCATGCGTTTAAAGATTCGATGTGACAAGAAATCTTGAAAATTTTTGAAAATCTTTGGGGAACTAAAAGTGGCTTAAAAAGCTAAACAACTAAGAGACGACGACTGCGCTTCGACTCAGTAAGAAGCTAAACAACTAAGAGACGACGGCTGCGCTTCGACTTAGTAAAGAAGCTAAACACTAAGAGACAACGCTGCTTCTTGTCTAAGAAACAATTTCTTTATCTCTTCTCTTTAATTAGAGTGTCACATCATCTTTTTGTTTAGGTGGCCCGAAGATAGAAACCACATGGTTTCGTGGTTGTGAGTGCCCTTACCCCATACTGTTTAAACAACGCTTCGATATTGCAAACGGTCAGACTAACAACTCAATTAGCCTTTCATTCTTTGCATTCCTCAACAAAATTGCTCAGAGTTTTGGCGCCGTTTAGGAGGATAATCGACACTTTTAATTATTACATGGATTTACATTATATTTATTTACAAATACAACAGATGATAAACTGTATGATGCCATGATCGCATGACAGGATCAAAGTCCAAAAAACCTTCTTTAAAAAATAATTAACAATTTTTGAGAATAAAAAAAAAGTAATTAACATTGAAGCAGGGTATGCACTGTGTACTCGAGTGCCTGTGGTTCACGCCCATATAGCAAGCAAAGACATCAGCGCCGTCCCGAGCAGCAGCGAGATGTTGATGATGACTTGCAGCCTTCCATTGTTCTGCACCCTAGGGTTCATGAAGTCTTGGGCTAGAAGGTCGACGAGGGCCATGTAGTTCAGGATTCCCGCCGCGGCGGCATCGAGGACTCCTTCGGTGATCAGGGCCTTAGGGCTGTTCTCGCTGTAAGCAGATGAGATCCCAATGCCGATCACCACTCCAATCGGCGTGTGAGTGAGAAGAATAGCGTCATCATCAGCACTGACTTGAGACGGAATTTGGCCTGTTCGAACCAATCAAGCAATGATTTCACCATCAATGATCAGTGAGCGAGCTAGCACAGTGCCTCAGAATGATCAGTTCCACACATCCCACTATGATCATTGTATTCTGAGTTTGGTTTGTTACACCCTCGATCTAGCTAGTCACAAATATGTTATAGCTGAGGTTGTCTTATATTAATTCATTCAAACTTTAGTTGAACATTGCTTTTTATATGTCAGCAGACCGGATATGTGAAAATGAAGCAGGATTGTCTCAGAATCATAATTTTTCTGTAACTTAGAACACTAGCAAAAGTATTTTAAAAAATGTAGCTAGATACTATATCAAAAACGTCACTTATATATTTGTGTAAGCAGATCCTATGTACTTCACTTTAACATGATTATTATAAGTATTATTTGCTATATATGTCGCAAAAATTATATCCCCAAATAACCATTCATTTTGGATAAAAACATAACTTCATTACAGTACGTCACACAATATATGTTACAATTGTATGAGATTTCAAATTATTAGTAGGGTTATAAACAGTGGTGGATCTAGAATAAGAAACCATTGATGTCACTCTAGCATATCTATGATAAACATATGTTGTGTAATTGTCTCTTGTATCCATATAATTTTAATTGCATTGAATTTGCACAAGCTATTGCTGTCAGGTGATAGCATTACCAATACTGTGGATCCGCCCCCTGGTTACAAACAATTGGAAATCTAATTTAGGATTATAAAATAAATAAGATAAGCTAAATCTCACTTGGAATTTCTCAGTTAAGTTCTCTTGACAGGCATTTCTACATTCTTTAACGCTTTGTGTGCGCTAGTGAAGTTTAGGATTAGGTTTTGAATTGGGATATGGGTTGATTATGGCCAATATTGGGGATCGTTCAAGCTACTAGGTGAAATCAATGCTAAGAGCCTAGCAAGGCAACTTGATGGCCGATGAGAACTCTGGTGATTGGCCATATATAAGAGGAACATAGGAAATTAAAAGCAGTAACTGCAAACAGAGCACAACTCATCTAATTGGGATGTGGCGGAACTTATCCATCCATGCTCAAATTCTCGACTTAATGTGAGTGTTTGCATTTTCTAGATTTATTCTAGAACTTAATTAATTAAAGGCGTTGTTCATTCAATCAGTTCGTCAATCTCGGATTTGCTCTAGCTCAACCTCGTCATCTCTCAGAATTCCTCGAAGGGGTTTGTGAGATTATATTACATTTCAGAAAAAAAAAGAAAAAGCACAGTAACTATATATTCCCTGTACCATTCCAAAATGTGCATTGGTTAGTTTTATGCTAAGTAAAATTTCTCTTACTTTGATCAAGTTTAACCAGCATTTTGTAATATTAAATTAGCTTGATGTGGTGTTTGCATTTTTCAAGGACTTAAAAGGCGTTGTTCATTCAGTTCGTCAATCTCAGGTTTGCTAGCTCAATCTTTGTCTCTCAGAATTCCTCATATAGGCATGGGGTGAGTGAGATTATATTACATTTCGGGAAAAAAAAAGAAAACAAGCATCAGTAACTATATATTCCCTCTACCATTCCAATGTGCATTGGTTAGTTTTATGCTAAGTAAAATTTCTCTGACTTTGATCAAGTTTAACCAGCATTTGTAATATTAAATTACCTTCATCGAATTCATCATAAAATATATTGGACGCAATAGAACTTTGAAATGTCGACATAATAAGATTTAATTTGTTGTTGCACTTGGCAATTACCACTGTCATAAACGAGAATATTTCATACTACAACTTTATTAGAAGCTAGGCTCAAGGTCGACAGTATAGGATCGGACTACATACCTGAACAATGCACCCTCCAAGCCCTAATCCTTCGAAGAACTGGTGAAACGTTAGCGCGGCCACCAGTGGTCTGATAGTGCTGGGACTCTCAGATGTGCCTATAGACATCCCGATGATCACCGAGTGCACTATGATCCCCAGCTCCAGCACCTTGAAGAGCATTAATAATTCAATAAGCGATCGAGTTAGAACGTAGTAATCAAGAACACATGATGAAGAAATTAATTAAATTAGCACACGTGAATAGTGAACAAGCATGTATGTAATCACGATGATCAGGCTGTTTGTGCTCGATCGAGACCTGAGAGATGACGCGATGGCGTATGAGTTGCCCGCTGTCGTCGTCGTCGCCGTTGGACATCGACGCCGCCGCCGCAACCACAGACGACATGCCGTGCGCGTGGCCGTGGTCATACCCATGCCCACCGTCGTGCGCGTGGCCGCCCGAAGTCTCCACGTCGTCCCCGACGACGACCGCCGCCGCGGTCTTGGCCTGCGCGCGCTGGAAGTAGCCCGTGGCGATGGTGTCGACGACGAGCGTGGCGATGGCGGCCAGCATGGCGATGAGGCCCGCGAACGGGAACTTCTGCCACGGCCCGTCGACGAGGCACGGCGAGCCGAGCTTGTCGAAGGCGTCCGGGAGGATGTGCACGAAGGCCGTGGCCAGGATGACCCCCGCGGCGAAGGCCTTGACGGCGAAGAAGAGGTCGGTGTCCGGGCGCAGCGCCGGGAACCGCCGGCCGAGAGATGGGATCGCGCAGCCGACGGAGCTAGCGACGAGGATGCAGAAGATGGCGACGATCTTGAGCGTCAGCGCCCTCGACTTGTCATTTTCTTCATCCCCGGAGGCCTCACACTCGCAGTCGGCGACGGCGAGCAGCGGGAGCGACGCGACGGCCAGGAGGCAGCACAAGGCAGCAAGCTTGAGATCGGCAGCCATATTTATCTCTTCGTCGTCCAAGGCCAAGCTAGGAATGCTAGGCGTATACAGGTACTTCTATATATATAGAAAGTGCTTGATAAAGCTTCATCAAGGATGTATTCTGAAAATCAAACGAGAGAAGTCAATGTGTACTAGAAAATTTAGCGCCCTTCGTGGTCGTGGCGACCTACATGGGGTAACAAACAACAACAACCTATGAACACATCAAGAATATTATATATATATATATATATATATAGGGAAATTATTTTCTACTCTTAGGGAGTAGTTACTCCCATGTTTATATCTCTAGATTTATGGTATATATGACCGAACGAAGTATATTTACATGAAGTATATGATCATACTAGACTATCTATGGAAGTATATACGTAAAGTATGCATGCATACATAGAGTATGCGGATATACTTATTTTATATACAACAGTGAGTGGCATTTTCGTAATATATTAAAAAGTATGGGTTCCTTTGAAATTTTTTAGTGTATTAAGACATGAAATATCTTAACATGAGTATATAAACATACTCAAAGTGATAAACAAGTATGAACACATACGCAACATGGTGTTTTAAAGATGGGAGTAACTACTCCCGGGAGTAGAGAAAACTCACCCTATATATATATATATATATATATATATATATATATATATATATATGGAAATTATTTTTTACTCCTAGGGAGTAGTTACTCTCATGTTTTATCTCTAGATTTATGGCATATATGACCGAACGAAGTATATTTACATGAAGTATATGATCATACTAGACTATCTATGAAAGTATATACGTCAAGTATGCATGCATACATAGAGTGTGGATATACTTATTTTATATACTGCAGTGAGTGGTATTTTCGTAATATATTTAAAAGTATGGGTTCCTTTAAAAATTTTTAGTGTATTAAGACATGGAATATCTTAACATGAGTATATAAACATACTCAAAATGATAAACAAGTATGAACGCATACGCAACATGGTTTTTTGAAGATAGAGTAACTACTCCCGGGAGTATAGAAAACTCACCCTATATATATATATATATATATATATATATATATATATATATATATATACACACACATTGTATGTACATTTGACCTGTAGTGTATGTATGTTTCTATCTATTCATTTCAACATATGACGACATACAAGTCATCCATTGGTACGTAGCTAAAACTTTCCAACCATGTTACGGCCGCTAGTACAAATATAATGATTCGCTCGATCTGTTCTTGTATATGCATATATGTCCCAAATATACTCTTAAGAAAACATATGACATAAGATGAGAAGAATGTGTAATCAGCACAAAAAAAAATATAGAAACAAAAGATCACAGCATGCATAAAAATGTTCAGTTATTGTTGACAGCACTCATAAACAAATGAAAGAAAAACATTTCATAGAACGAAATTAATTTTGTTGTGAGCATAATGTGAAGTGCTGGGAATGCTGGCCGCATACAAGTACTTCTATATGAAGTGCTTGATAAAACTTGATCATGGATGTATTAAGAATATCAAACAAGAAGTCAATGTGAGCATTGTTGGGTTTAGTCCCCATCGGTAATTGATGGTCGGGGAGTACAACATATAAGGCGGGGCAACGTTCACCTATCATGCTAGTCTTTTTAGTTGAGTTAGGCCCAATACTTAGATATGTTGTGGGCTTCGGTGGACCTGAGTCAGATTTCGCTGCGCACTCTAACAAGTAATATCGGAGCCCATGGTTGGAAAAAGGGTCAGCGTCACATATGACGGGGAGCCCGTTAACGTCTTGGAGGTTACACGAGATGTGTGTGATATGGAGCATTGGACTCGGGGCCTGAAGAACTTCTTCCGAAGATTGCACGGGGTTGTGTGATGTGAAGAGTTGGGTCCGATGTGTGACGGAAGATATTGTTAGGTTTTGTCTCACAATTTAATTGATGGTCGAGGAGCACAACATATAAGACGGGGCAACAACCCTCACCTATCAGGCTAGTCTTTTAGTTTGAATTAGGCTCGATACCTGGATATGTTGTGGTCTGAGTTAGGCTCAATACCTAGATATGTTGTGGGCTCCGGTGGACCTGGACCCGAGGGCGCCGGCTCGTGGGTATAGCGCGAGCTGGACCAGATTCTGTTGCGCACTCTAACAAGCATAATACTAGTATAGAAAAAGTCTTGAGAATCTCGATAACACTACATTGAATTATTGATTCATCATTTGTTGTCATATATATACAAAACTTGTGCTGCAAATTATTGGGAATTTGGTGTTTCCGCCCCTAACCTGCAATGGTGATTCTACTCCTACTTTTAAATGTTGTGATTTCGTGTCCTCGTGATTTTGAAACGAAGCTCCCGTTTACCCCCTCTGACACTTGGCTACACAAACAAACAAAAAAAAACCACATGAAAAGCAGAATGCCCTCACCTTGTCATTATTTCTCCTAGCTCTCTCACTAGCATATATGATAAAACTTGATCAAGGATGTATTAAGAAAACTCAATGTGAGCATAATACTAGCATAGAAAAATTCTTGAGAACGATAACAATGCATTGAATTATCGATTCATCATTTGTTGTTATACTCCGTACAAAACTGTGTTCTGGAAAAACTATTGGGAATTTGGTGTTTCTTTTTTTTTTTGATCACGCCTAAGCATGTATTTCATTAAGCAGAATAGAGTTTTAAAGTACAGAGCATCAACCAAATACAGCCAAGCACACCAGAAGCAACAACTTGGCCTGGCAACCATCAGTTGCCAGAACCTAGCAACACCAGAAGCCCAAATAACGATATTACATTTATCCAAATGCGCTACTAAGCAAGCTCTGCGTTAATGAACCGATCCCCGGGATTCTCGCCATGTGCCTGTAACCGGCCATGCTCCACTGGTTGGCTTCCTCCTTAATCCTCAATTCCAATTGGGCCGCCGAACTGGACACCCCATTGAAGGTTCGCGCATTGCGCTCCTTCCAAATACTCCAACCAATTAGGAAGACAAGTGAATCAAAACCTCTAAGCACAGGCTTTGGAACCAACTTTCTGACCCGCAGCCACCAACTCAACGCGTGGTTATTGCGTGTAGGCAAGGGGATTTGTAGCTGTAGCCTAGAGAAGCAAATGAACCCGACTTCACGACTAAAGGAGCAGCCAACAAGGATATGGTCCATAGTTTCAGAAGCTTGGGCACACATGATGCAACTATCATCCGGTTGTAAACCATGTCTACGCCTTCTCTCCCTTGTCCAACACCGCTCGTGCATCACTAGCCAGAAGAAGAAGCGCACGCGTGGTGGAGCAGGGGTCTTCCAGATTTGTTAATTTGCCTCCACTGGCACCGGCAATCCGAAGAACATGGCCCCATAAGCCGAGGCGGCAGAGTATTTATGATCTACGGTCAGCTTCCAAGTGAAGGTATCCGGTTCCTGATGAACCTGCACCCGCTCCAAACGATCAAAGAGCTCATCAAATTCAACAACCATTTGCATCATTATTGCCCCACTAATATGTCGGACCCAATTTAGAACAGTAGCCAAAGCCTCAGGCACTGTTACCCGTCTCTTCCTTGGTCGTACAGCCGCAAACACCGCAAGCGCCCAGGTCACAATGTTGCGCCCATCTAACCAGAGATCAATCCAGAAGAGAATGGATTTTCCATCCCCAACCTGGAACTCAGTATGCTGCTGGAACATGTCCAGGGCCGCCTGCTCCCTTGTTCTTGGAAAACGTCCATCACATCTGTCCTTCCACACCCATCGGACTCTCAAGGCAACGCCAGTACATCTGAGGTTCGAGACACCAAGACCACCAAGGTCCCGCGGCAAACAAACAGTCTTCCAAGCTACCTTGCATTTTCCTCCGACCACAGAATCTGCCCCTGCCCACAAGAATGCCCTTCTGACCTTGTCGTGGCATCAAACGCCCAGGGGGATAAGCATAGGGCAATGGCCGTATGAATAGGGATGGCGGAAAGGGTGGCTTTGACTAGCGCTGGCTGCCCTGCCGCATTCAGAAGTTGCCCCTTCCAACCTGGAACACGCGCGCGGCCACTTTGTCAATCAGAGGCTACTCTTCTGAACGCTTCAGCTTATAAATGGACAACAGAATGCCTAGATAGCGAGCAGGGAATAGCTCAACCCGACAAGCCAACACCTGTTGTACTAGCGCGTGACTTCATCCTCGGAGCAGCACAAAGGTGTAGCCACACTCTTATCCAGGTTGGAGAAGAGCCCCGACGCGGAGCTGAAAATCGGAAGCACATGTTTCACCACCTCAAGGTCGTGCTGGACGGGCTGCACAAAGAGCACTAGATCGTCTGCGTAGCGACTCACGCGAGAGCCATCCAGCCCACGTACAGGAGCCAAGAGTCCCCTTCGGTCGGCCCAAGCGAAGCAATGGTTGAGCACCTCCATAATTAAGACGAAGAGCATGGGGGACAGCGGGTCACCCTGCCGCAGCCCCCGCACATGACAAATGTGCCTTCCTAGTTGGCCATTCAGAAGGATTTTAGTGCTCGACGAGGCTAGCACCATAGAGACCCAATTTCTTCACCTTCTTCCAAACCTCATGTGCTGCAGAACTTCCAGAAGGAAATTCCACGCCACACTATCAAAGGTTTTCGCAAAGTCAACCTTGAGCAAGATACAAGGCGCCTGTTGTCCATGAATGGCCTTGCATGCAAGTCGCACTTCTCTGAAATTGTCGTGCAAGCTCTTGCCCTTAATGAAAGCACTTTGGTTACGACTAACCAAACCGTCCAGGACACCTGCTAACCGCTTAGCCATGCACTTTGTGATTAGCTTGCCAAAACTAAGAATCAAGCTTATCAGCTTGTAGTCCCTTATCTCAGTCGGGCCAGTCTTCTTTTTTAGCAGGATCATATAGGCGTCATTAAGATGATGTAAACTTCTGGAGTCCTGGGCCCAGAACGCAATTCTACAAGGTGTGCTCGCAAACCATCAAGGGAGATTGTGGAATTTGGTGTTTCCACCCGGGCCTATTCTAACTGCAATGGTGATTTTACTCCTACTTTTAATATTTGTGATTTTTCCTCGTGATTTTAAAATGAAGCTTCCGTTTTACCGCCCCTGTTTTGTGACACTATCTGATCTAATTAAATGGCTACAAAACAAAACTAAAAGAATGCCCACACAAAATGCAGAATGCCGACCCTGGTAAGAGTGCTAGCAGAAATGATAAGGTGAGAGAACTGAAAATTAAAGACACAAGGAGGTGATGCCCCGGCGGCATGATAGGCCAGCCTCCGCTGGGCAGTGGGCACACGAGAGGTGGGAGTCCCCTGTCCACCTCACGGTGGTAATGGATCATGGCCCTAGCTTATCACTCCTTCACAATCCAACTTGACGCTTTTCATTTTTATTTCAAAATCATATAGTATTACGGCTCGATCCTTATTGAGCCCGATTCTTAAATTTGTAAGGCTAAATTATAGGGCCTTTACCACCCGGTCTCAGCTACGGTGCTCGGTCTCGGCTGTGGGTCCTCGGTGTTGTTGGCCGGCCGGCATGGGCTTGTCAAAATCACGTACTCTACTGTTCTTCCCCATCTACTCCCATGTTGGCTGATTCGGCACTAGACACGGTTGGCCTAACTCCAACAATGGTGGAAAATTTTGGGTTTTTGCTACTGTAGCACTTTCGTTGTTATTTGATAAATTTTGTCTAAATATGGACTAACTAAATTCAAAAGATTTGTTTCGACATTTACAGACAAAGTATAATTAGTTATTTTTTACCTACATTTAATGCTCCATGTATGCATCTAAAGATTCGATGTGACGGAGAATCTTGAAAAATTTTGGGAACTGAACGGTGGCAATGCTACTTGTGATATTAATTTGTGTTTATATAGACTTTTACAGCTAAAATGTTGTCAGATTTGTGCTGAAATTTGTCAAGTTTTACACTAGTCTAAAAACTAGAGGTAAAACACACAGGGCAAAATCATATGAACAAACTTGTCCTCTTATCTAAAATTTAATTAATCATTAAGTCTTTACAGAATATAGGCAAACTCTCTCTTCGTTATGATGTTGTCACTAATCTACCTATTTTTCTTGATAGGGAGTATATCGTAGATGGTAGATGCGGATGCTCACAAACACGAGGGCGTAAGAATATATTTAGTGATAAAACTAATAATAATTATTTGGTGTCATACACATTAGTACTACTTTTGTATAAGTTTGATCAAGCATGGAATTATTTGACTCACGATGGTAAACCTAAAACATAAGTTATTTTGAGGTGGAGGGAGTAGGTGGTAACCCTATTTCAAGAAATTGTACAGTAATATATTGGGTTACAAATAATTGGTCAAAACAAGGTGGTCTCAAACAAAACTCACCATTACTAATTGATACTACAGCCATTTGTTAGTCAATATAGCTCACTATGAATGATTCTTCAGTTTATAATGACCCTAATTTTTTTGCAGGCCTTATTCAGGGAAATAACACATGGCTTCGGGTTTAGGCTTGGTTGCAGTGCACCGAGTGCCAAATGGAGGCTATGATTTACCAGGCCGTCTATTTGAGTGGAGGGCACTGCATAATTGCATCACCTCAATCTATTTTTCAGATCGATTCTTAAGTTAAAACTTTTTAGGTTGTTTTTGTCGTTATAAGTGTAAACTAATATCACTACTACAAAAAAAATCTTTTTGCGAAGGTGTTTTGAAATGAGTCTTAGAGGCGGATAGGAATTCCAACCATCTTGGTTAATGCCTCGGATTAACTAAGGCTATCATTTTTATTAACTGAGGTGGTTACACCTCATAAAATCTATTTTTGGAGACGGACAACCAAATAGACCCACCTTTGTAAATCAGGCCTAGCCCACACAAGCCCATTGTCATCTCCAATATATAGAGAAAAAGAGTTAAGTTTCACTCACACCCACTTATCCCTCACTGACACCCCCAGCCTATTGCCCCCTCAGCCCGACCCCTCCCTCCACCCTCCTTCGTCCTCTCTCACTCGTGTGCTCCCTTTCCCTCCCGGCACCCCTTCCATTTTGACGCCCCTCCCTATCTAGGTGCGAGGTTGTGGAGGTGCGCCTCGCGCGTCGGCGCGCGGTGGTGGCGGCTAGGGCGCGGTCGCTCGGGCAGCGTGGCCTCCCTCGTCCTCTCTTTGGCCAAGCGGCGGCGAGAAAGATCTGGATCTAGCGGTTGGAGTGGATCCGCGGTTGGGGGCCGGATCTGCCAGCGGTGTAGCCGGATCTTGAAACGATGAGTGCGGATCTAGAGGCGACGGCTCACCCAAGCGGTCGCACGGCGATGACACTCTCTTCTCCCTTAAGCAGATCCAGTAGGCGTGGCGGCCCTGAGGAGCAGTGGGGCGTAGATTTGGCGAGCCCGACGGATCCGGCAAGCAAGGTCTCAGGCAGCAGCGTGGGCCACTCAGGCAAGCGGCGGCGCCCCTCCTCTAGTCGCAGATCTGCAGCGGCAGCTGCAGCAACAGTAGGTCGAGGCGGTGGTGGCGGACCCACCCCGTGGCTGTGCGGATGGGCTCAGCGAACCCGTGGGTGGACTCGCTGGACTTATCCACTTTTTTAATATTTTTTGTTTTTTATTTTATTAATCGAGACGGGTATGAAACTGTCTTGGAAAAGGTTCCATTAACTATGATCTTTGATTTGAGGTGGTTGGCCAAAACACCTCGGTTAAACTTTTTTTTTTTGCTCGTCTTAGTTAATCTTTTGTGTAGTAGCCCTAATCTTTAAAGAGGGTTGGAACCAGCAGAACGGGTACCTTCGTTCCATTATCTTAAAAATTCCCAAATACCAAGATATAATGACAGAGTCGGGAGGAGGAGAGATGAGAAAGGTAATTGGAGTTTATTTTGTAGCGACAAGAATTATAGACATTGTGCATCGTGAACTAGTAGAATTTATTGGGATAGTAATATTTTTATTGAGACTGCCTTTGAGACACGGTTTCCCATCTCCCTCCCGCGGCAGTTCTATACTTCTACGAGTAGACCGGAGGAAGTTGAAGCTTCCAAAACCGCATGTTCAAATATTACTGGTCAGTCTCACTGACGAGTTTCACGGTGTTGCTTATAATACTGTTATATCATATGAAATAAAATAAAACTTAAATAAAACTCTCCATTGAGATGAGAGTTTTTCATACATTTTATAGTTTTATATGCAGAGTTGGTAATCATGCCAAGAGAGTTTTATATAGATGAAACTCATTTATTCTCTATCTTCTTAAATACACTACCATATCATCAAAAATACCTATATAACAACCTATTTAATAAAAATGATACTTATATAAAACTCTCATTAAGACTGATGATCTAATCCTGCAATATCGTGTGTGTTCCTCGTCTTTCGGTACCATCAGTAATTGTATCCATAATGGATGACTCATAAACTAAATTTTAGCCTTCTTTTCATATTTTAATAGAAGACAAAAAACTAATTCTTTTGTCAAGAGCTAAATCAACTCAACTCATACATACAATCTAACATTAGTAGAGAAGATGAGTTTTAGTCTCGATTGAGAACCGACTTTAGTCCCGGTTTTCCTAACTGGTCCCGGTACACAATCGGGACTAAAGCCCATCTTAGGATAAAAAATAAAGCACATCATGTTGGAGTTGTTCCAAATTCACTTCAGGATATTGACCGGGCTTCTGACGGAGCGAAGCGGAGGCCCGTCGCTGGAGGCTTGAGGTATGGTCTGGTACGCCTGCTGATTATTCACAGTTGAAAGTTTTTGGATGCACTGCTTATGCTCATGTTGATAATGGAAAATTAGAGCCTAGAGCTGTTAAGTGTCTTTTCCTTTGTTATGGTTCAGGAGTCAAAGGCTATAAATTGTGGAATCCTGAAACAGGAAAGACTTTTATGCGCAGGAGTGTTGTATTCAATGAATCTGTGATGTTTACTAACAGTTTGCCCTTAGATCATGTTCCAGAGAATGAGCTGCAGCGTATGCGCATGCAGGTGGAGCATGTTGATGATGATACAGGTGTGCAGGTGGAGCCTGTTGATGAGCAGGATGACCATGATAATGATGTTGCTGAGAATGATGCTCATGATGATGTTCAACAAACTCCTCCTATTTTGCAGCTAGAGGAGGATTTATCAATTGCTCAACGCAAGTAAAAAAGGATAGTTGCACCTCCTAAACGTCTCATTGAAGAATATAATTTGTCTTGCTATGCTTTGAGTTGTGCTGAACAGGTGGAGAATGTTCATGAGCCAGCAACCTATAAAGAAGCTGTTCGTTCTGGTGATAGTGAGAATTGGATTTCTGCTATGCATGATGAGATGCAGTCTCTTGAGAAGAACAGTACATGGGAAGTTGTACCTTTGCCTAAGAAGAAGAAGACCATCAGCTGCAAGTGGATCTTCAAGAGAAAGGAGGGTTTATCTCCAAGCGAGCCTCCAAAGTATAATGCAAGGTTAGTTGCTAAAGGCTATGGTCAAATTCCGGGTGTTGACTATAATGATGAGTTCTCTCCAGTGGTAAAACACAGTACAATTCGTACTTTCTTTAGTATTGTTGCTTCACATGATCTTGAGCTTGAGCAGTTAGATGTGAAGACTGCGTTTTTGCATGGAGAGCTTGAGGAGGACATATACATGGACCAACCGGAAGGGTTCATAGTGCCTAGCAAAGAAAAAATGTGTGCAAGTTGAAGCGATCCTTGTATGGTTTGAAACAGTCCCCTCGTCAGTGGAACAAGAGGTTGAATCATTTATGTTGTCACACAGTTTTAAAAGGTCTAAATTTGATAGTTGTGTTTACATCAAGCATGTTAATGGATCACCTATATATTTGTTATTATATGTTGATGATATGTTGATTGCTGCCAAGAGTAAGATTGAAATCACTAAGTTAAAGAAACTGTTGAGTAGTGAGTTTGATACGAAAGATCTTGGTAGTGCTAAGAAAATTCTTGGTATGGAAATTAGTAGAGACAGAAAATATGGTTTGTTATTTCTTAGTCAACAAAATTATATCAAGAAGGTTCTTAAGCGTTTCAACATGCAAAATGCTAAGGCTGTTAGTACCCCCCATTGCACCTCACTTTAAGTTGTCAGCTGCTCAGTGTCCTAGTACAAATGCAGAAATTGAGTACATGTCAAGGGTTCCTTATTCTAGTGTTGTTGGGTCTTTGATGTATGCCATGGTTTGCTCTCGTCCAGATTTGTCATATGCTATGAGTCTTGTTAGTAGATATATGTCTAATCCTGGCAAAGAAATTTGGAGGGCAGTTCAGTGAATTTTCAGGTACCTCAGAGGCACAGCAGATTCTTGTTTAAAATTTGGAAGAACTGATAAGGGTCTTATTGGTTATGTGGATTCTGATTATGCTGCTGATCTGGACAGGCAAAGATCACTTACTGGTTATGTGTTTACTGTTGGCAGTTGTGCTGTGAGTTGGAGGGCTACTTTACAGTCTGCTGTTGCTTTGTCTACTACTGAAGCAAAATATATGGCTATTTGTGAAGCGTGCAAAGAATTAATTTGGCTG